>BTHU01000021.1:18396444-18518401 GCA_036184795.1 Tokudaia tokunoshimensis
TCCGTCATTGCAACAATACAATCATTTCACAGCCCAGTCTTAACAGAGCTGTTAGGGGCCATCCCTGCTTACCACTTACAGAATCCAGCCTGGCTCAGAAAGGACTCACATGCCTAAAAGAAAAACAAGCTCCAGAGAAAAGAAGAGAATCCTTGATTTGTTCCCAATTTTCTAGTCTCTAATCTTTCTTCGAAGGTTGTTTATCGGGTAACAGTTCTCCCTCATACCTGCTGCCTTGACATTTTGCCCCAGTTGGGGGAGGGGAGGCTTCGTTAAGTCAGAATTTCTAATTCAGCTCACCTGTCACCATTGAAAGCTCCTTCAAACGCCTTGACATCGATTAATATTTAATGATTGAGTGGTAGAAATATTTGCTCAGCACTTTTAAACTTTTTCTTCCTTTAAATTAAAAAAAAATGAAAGCCTTCAGAATGAACTCGGTTTCATACACGAACAGCTCTAGTTTTCTACAGTGAGAAAATTATATGGTGTAGTATTGAATTATTAAAATCCCGGCCTGGGCTTTCTATCCCGCCTTTGGTAGTTGAGTTCCCTGATGAATGACACACTTAGAGCCTTTATATTTACAACAAACCTTAATCAGCACAATAGCTGGGCAGCCGCCTACCCTCCATGCTGTTAGAACCTACCTCCCTACCGATAACCCTGAGTTATTACTTACTATTTACTATGTTCCATCTGGGCTGCTCTTAACTCCAATTGGGCAGCCTTCAGGGCCACTCCCTTTTGACCCTTAAGTCATGGCAGCATCTCCTTCCTCCTCTCCTGCACCTTCTTCTTGGTTCCAAGCCCAGGAAACCTAAATCCCACCTATGTCTCTTCTGCCCAGCGATTGGCCGTTGGCATCTTTATTGACCAATCACAATGAACTAGGGGGGAGGGTTTCTTAGCCAGCATCTAGTCTATGTGTGGACTCTCTGGGGCAACCAGTTTTGGGGACGCAAATTAGCATTAGAATACAAGCAGCATCAGGCCAAACTACTATGATATGGGATGCTAAGAAAAAGGCTAATAACGATGCTGTGTGTTTCAGGGAATAAATACAGCAAAGCTACCCGTCTGTGATTAAAACCTTTGTGCCAGGCACCTGCAATGGTTTTGTAACATCCATCTCCATCAGCCACCGCTCTTACTGTAGATAATCTCAATTTCATTTTACAAATGAAGTCTCAGAGAAATGAAGAAACCCTACCCGAGTTCACATCACAGAGGGAGAGTCAAGATCCAAACCCTGAGATGTTGTGTGTATCCATAGTCCATGCTCTCTCTAAGCACACGGGGGAGGGGGGGCTTCCCCGAGCAAGCAAATCCACAGTAGGTTCAAACAGAGCCTCCTTTGGTGCCAGCCATTAGTTTGCATCATTGTGCCTCGGTTTCCCTATCTGCCAAATAACATGTAAGTGAGGCATTTCATTCTTACTCGAGATCTCTTAGAATGCAAGCTTCCGAGTTTAAGTTAGGTCACGTGTTAGTAGGCGCGAATCGCAACCTGTGTGTGTCCCACATGTGGAAAAGAGCAGGCAATGTTTTCTATTGGACAGTAGAATACAGTGTATAAAAATGCCAGGATATACCGGTATAAGCATAGCACTCAGGCTTAGAGAGAAGTCACCAGAGAGGCAATGCTGGGTGGGTGGGGGAGGGGTAGAGAGTGAGGGTCACAACCACAGTCAGGTAAGGTCTACTTCTGTAACCCACTGTTGTTGAGAGCTGGGTTGTCCGTGACAACTTATCTCAACCTCTGCGGCTTCACCAACAAAGTGACTGCTGTAATTCTCATTTTTGCTCTAATTCTATCACCTGAGGAGATAGACTCCTGAGCAGCAGGCGTGGGTGGACAGACCGGAGGCATCTAATTCCATTCTGGGACAGTTCCGGTCTTCCTCAGGACTTAGCTGTTCTGTGCTGTGAAGCAGGCAACTTTGCGAGAAGCTGAATCCAGCAGCCTAAACCACGGAGTCTTTTATACTCCTCTGTGGATCTAGTCCTGCCCATGGACGCACGGCTGGAAACATGACCCAGGCCCCGATGAGCTGTCAACCTGTATTGAGAATTCAGTCTGCACACGCTGTGTAGAGGGAGTGACTTCTTCACCTGCTTATAAATGGCTGGGGCAGTTATCCATAGGACAAAGCTTCAGACTGAGAGCTCAGTAGACCCAACTTCTTGTCCTAATATACACCCCGATAAAGTATAAATAAAATAACAGTGGGGAAGATGGGAAGATAACTTGGTCTCCAGGCGTTGCTGTTCTCCGTGTCTTTGGGACGGACTGGAGATAGAGCAGCAGTTCAGATTTTTGTAGGAGGACATGATCACATCTTAACGCAGGGCTGCTTTACCTTTGATTGGCAGCTGAGTGGCAAGGCCATGTGGTTATGGAGCTCATTGATATAGCACTACAGTCTGCCCTCTGCCGATACCATTCCAGGCAGCAATGCACGTGTAGTAACTGGTCCTATGTTTCTCAAAGAGTGAAACCACTCTTGGAAATATCCCCTATGGTCTCAAAAATAAAGCTAAACCAAGCCCCCAAACCATGCAGTACCTATGCAGTATACTTTGATGCCCCGTCTGCTAGATACAATCTAATCTAACCTAGATAAACTCTTATCAAATGCTCTGTAAACAGGTCAGCCTGTGCTATGCCTGTAACGACTTTGGTTTGATTCAGCTGCTTGCTTTTGCTAAGTTCCCTTAGGGATTGTCCCTTCTATAGACTGATGGGATAGGATCTCATTGGCTTGTTACCCAACTGGCATAAAGATTGGGGAAATTGGAGAGAATTCGCTCTCCTTTTTGCCTATGGTTGGTCGTATGAAAGAATTGGTTAGAGATGCTACTTGGAGTTGAGCTGGAGAATAACAGGTTAATATGAATTATTCTATATATAATGCCAATACACATTTCCATAGTCATACTCGGGAAGCCTGTAAGAACACTGCATTCTCACTAAATTCTTGAAAAATTTCCGAATCCATTAGGAAAATAAAGGCTCAGAAAATTTAAATAATCCGTTCAAGACCACACAGGAAGTGTATTAAGCTGGCACATTTTGACTCCTGATTCTGTTTTATAAAGTTCTGACCTGCTTAGATGTGGGCTCTCAAAGTAAGTACACTAAGCTGGTGAACATGTTTAAATCACATCAATGATGAGAATACTGGGAATGGCAAGATAGCATGGATAACCTTTGAAGGCTCAGGCTGACATTCTTAGGATGTTGGTTGCTTGGGGTCTGTTAACCTTTTCCAGTACGCTGGTCTCTGAGAGTTACTCTTCGCTCTTGGCAAGCTGTGCAGCTGGATACTAATCAAGAACTCTGATGTCCCAGGCAGATATGTGTTCTAAAGCCAGTGGGACCTGTGTTTTCTCTCTGGAATTGATTCCTGGACAAACTAACAAGCAGACACTGCCATATCAGTTGGGGTTTAATCACCTTGGAGGTGGCCACATTGTTCTGGCTGTGGCTTGTTCTGGAAGTCGCTGTAGCCCTTGATCCCAGGCTTCCAGGAGGCCATTTTTTCTTCCGTCTCCTTTGAAGTTGGTCTCCAGGTTGCCCATCAACTCCTGTGTTCCCAGTGTTTTGCAATCTCCCTTCAGGCTTCAATGAGCCCAAGTGAGTTTCCAAACTGTTGATGGCCACAAAAAGAACCTGACTGAAACACGGGATCTTCGAAGGCATGATAGGGAGATTTCCAGAGACCTAGCTGAGGAATAGAAGTGAGAATACAGCTGCTCATGTATATTTTCCTCATAATGCTGAAAAACCACCATTAGAGTCTCATTGCTTTATTAAGGATAAGGATTAGTGGATTTCTCCCAGAGAGCATACGTACATCTTGAAAGGAAGATTTGAGGTAAAGCCAGGGAGGATGAGATGAAGCATCAAACTCTTCAATCAAGGACATATAGATAAGTACTAAGACTTAGAAACTACTTATTGATGTGAGCCTTTTGTAATACATTACATATTACCTATTATCTATTACCTATTACACTATACACTACACGCTACACACTATACGCCATACACTACATACTATATATTATGTACTACGTACTATATACTATACTGGTATATATTTTATATTCTATATTATGCATTATATTTATATATTATAAAATATAATTAGGTATAATTTTAATATTATATTACATATTACATTACATATTCCTCTGGTAAAATTGTTTTTGTTTGAAAAGCATCAAAAATAAACATTTAAGATGGTCCAGCCATTTATAGAGATTGAATTATAAAAATGTCCAAGATCTGCACAGTGAAAAATGGAAGAGTCTCCTTTCTAAACAGGAGGGATAGTGTGGATGAAAGTCTAAAAGACACAATGAGTTAATGCTCCAAGCGTTCTAGCTGGGATAGGAAGAGAGAAGTCAAGATGCATGCACAAAGAAAAGGACTGAGGGACATTTACATATTTTGTAAGTAAAAATCAATAGGAGTCTTTTCCTGCCAGTCGAAGAGTAAAAATAAATAAATAAATAAAAATTAATAAACAGGAATGGAGAGGTTAAACACATTGATCGACAAACCAAGAGAAGAGATGGTTGGTCTAGACACATAGTAGAACCAGACCTCAGAAGATGATGTGTTCTGGTCTACAGAAAAGCCCAGAAATTTGCATCATTACTAGTGGATCTCAAGACCCTAGGTGTACACAGATCTGTAACATAGAGGACAGCTGAGGGTAATGAAAGACCTATGATTCTTGGGTAAGGAAAAGACTCTTAAGGCCGCAGTTCTCAACCTGTGGGTCTCAATACACAGACACAGAAGAAAATCAAACCCATGATGCACCGGGCCAGGGCTAGAATGCTTAAAAAATATCTAAGAGAAAGAGATAGAAACTAAGCCAGATGTCACAGACACTGCTGTAGGTCACAGGCCAGGAGGAGCAAGGATGTGGTGGAGAGACCGAAGAGAAAGAGAAGCGGAACACTTCGTGTGTTATGAAAAGAGATAGAACTGGAGACTGACTGTGGTGAGGAACAGCCTGATGGGAGAGGCCTGTGCTACCGCCGAGGGTCATTTCTAGGTCCGTGGCCCTGACCCAGCAAGGGTCTGTGTCCATGTACATAGCCTGTGTTACCACCAAAGGCCAAAGGCCGTGCTGACATGTTGTCTGTTGCCTGAGGCCATGCTGATGTCTGAGCCTGCTTTACCCCTCACAGGCCACCTCATAGTGGCGCCAGTAGTGGCCATGAGCATGGCCCTGGGGTTTGGGTGCAGGAGAGCTGATCCTGATGGGGTGAGCATGGGAGAACTGCGGGGCTAACTTAGCTACTCCCCAGGCCCAGAACCAGGGCTTTGAGCTGGCTCCTAGCAACGCCCTACCTATGAGCTTCGGGAGCACGTACAGGGGCAGGTCCTTCAGAACCAAAGCTGCAGGATCTCTGTGACTCAGGGCAGCAGCAGGATGTCCGAGAGGACTCCAGCATTGATGGTGAGGGTTTGGTATTGATGGCTTAGCAGAAGCCAGAGGCTTCGAACTACACCAATGTCTCCTTGCAATGAGCATTTGAGAGTAAAGCCGTTTAGGCAAAAGGGTGTACTGCAGGACACACTGCAGCTTCCAAGGCAAGGTTATTAATTAATTAATTTATTATTTATTTATTTATTTACTTATTTTCTTTTGCGGGAATGTTACAAGGATGGAGGGTGAGTATAGAAGGACCAGGAAACAAGTAGGATTGGGCTGCATGATATGAAATTCACACACACACACACAAAAGCTGTATGCTGAGGAAAGAGCCCTCTGTGTTTTCTGGTAGACAGAAAACAAACAAACAAATAAACAAACAAACGGAGACTCAACTAGGGTCTTGCTTTTGTGTTATATAAAAATTAAAAGTTTCAAAGAACTAGAATCTAGTTGTCATTGGTGCTAAAGAGTTGAGCAGTGAGTAGGTCTGTGTCTTGATTAACTCTGGTCATTGAGATTTAATGTGGAAAGGTTACGACCAACCCACCGGAGAATTCTGCCACTGAGCTTCTCTTCACAGATTCCTCCTGTTTTAATTGAATAAAGCAATGCTGGATACTGACACATCATGAAGAAAACACAGCTAAGTGTTAATGGTATTTAACCAGGAAATTTAACCAGTGAGGTTTTAGGTCAATCTTTTTTTCCTAAAAACGTAGTTTTCCCACACTTGAGTACATAGTACTTTATTAAGAAGACAATGGGTACTTTGAAACCCCAGCTATTCGGGTGATGCCAATGCACACATCACAGAAGCAAGACTCGACTTTTAAATTAATAAAGATGAAAATGAGTTCATTTCTATTTTTCATAGTTATTCAAAATAAGACCACCACGATATGCTTTTCAGATTCACTAGAGGGGAGAAGAGTTTGAGTTTGGCTCCACCTGTAAGAAATAGGGTTTTCTAACATCTTGTGGGCGAGGATGTGCAGAACACAGCTTCTTTGGAAATGAACATGGTGACATTGTTCAGATCTGACAGTGGGCATGCCTATGAGCTCCACTTCCAGTAACTGCAGCGTCACTAATAATGACAAAGCGCACATACAGCCTCCGGTCACAGGAAAACAATAAGACAACCATTTACAGCAGATGACGGACTGTTATTGACCATATCTGACTGTAGGCTGCATCTAACGTTATGGGGGAAAATATTGAAAGGGAAAATGAAAGTGAGTGAAGACTGCTTATATAGCAATTCCAATTTTGTTGGTTTAAACACCAATCAACCCTTGTCTTCCTTATGGTTTCAAACATCCAGCAGTAGTAAACGCTGAAGGAAATGGTACATTCAGTAGTCGTTACGTCTGAGGATGGAAAGGGAATTGACGCCGGAGGAAGGTCGTGGAATGCATTGGTTGGTCCTTCGGCTTCTGCAGACAACATGGAACACCTGAGGCATGCCTAATAACACAGTGATTGCAAAAGCTGACAGTATGTACAACATCACTTGCCTAAACACATCGCAATAAAACATTAGTAACATGTTTTATTTATGGTATAAAATTTATAAATTTGAAAGTAGGTTTGAACTTGATGCTTGAATTGTTTTTAACATTCTGTGTGACCGCAACTAAATAAAATATTTAAAACGTAAGTTCTGAGAGGAAATGAAAAGAAAACAAATATTGGTTATATCTGGAGAGTGTGTACAGTTTTACATCTTAACTTTTCTATATTTTCAACGCTTTCTTGACAGTTATGTGATATTTGTATATAGAGAGACTATAAAGGACTTCTAGGCACGATGATGGATTAAGAGCCGCATCTGTTTAAAAGCAGATGAAATTCATTGGAATAAGATAATTATAGATTCTATTCCTCTAAGAGAAAGAACTAAAGAAAATGGAAATAAGCCGGAGTAGGAATAGTTCTGCCTAGAAGCAGCCAGGTTGCCTACATCCAGCAAAGCATTCTCTTCTCACACAACCAGAGCCAGGTAAAGAGGCCAGGAAAGCGTTCCCATCATGCACTGCTGTCCCTCCATTCAAAGAGTCCAGGCTGCGGAAACAGGAACAGAGGTTGGACCACTGTGGAGGCTGGATAGAGGAGAAAGGACCAGATTCGTGCAACCTGTGGAGACCGAGGCAGGAGTGTGGATGAGAGCCTGACGCTGGGACCAGAAGGCAGTGATTGGCAGGGAAGGCACTTCTACCCCTAGCCTAGCCTGGGCTACTGAGTGAGAAAATGGAAAGTATGCAGGAGGGAAAGACCGAAAGGTGAACCGTCCACATTCCTGAACCTCATCCACACAAAACTCTGTGCTTAGAAATAATCCCCCAAATACCAGGATGGGCACGAGATTGGCAGGCGATGGGACTGGGCATGTTCAGTCCAGGAAGCGCACTTCGGGCCATCGTATCCTCACCTAGAAGGAAGCATGGCTTAACTTGTTGGAATTACTGAGTTCAGCAGCCTCGCCTGATACTGACGGGTGACACAGACAGCCCAAGGAGAGAGGAATCGCGTCACACCAGCAAGGAGAGAGGAACCGCATCACTCCAACGAGGAAAAAAATGCCGAAAAAATGTCCTTCCACTTTGTTACATTTTCAAATTTTTAATTTTAATTTTTAAAACTTTGCTACACTTTTGTATTTTGGTTGCCGCGTTTTAGCTCATCTCCTACCATAAGAAAAGCCTTTATGGATAGCCTGTGTCTCTCTGCTACACACCTTCGACCTCTAATGATATGCTTTCCCCAACATTCCTTCCTTAGTCCGTCTTCTACTGGTTCTCATTGCCCCTCGCATCCGTACTGACATCTTGCTCTCCTTAGTTCTGCCACAGCCTCTGAACTACATTTTCTCCAACTGGTACCCTAGAGGTACACTATCTGCCGCCAGAAATCCGCTATGTACTAGTAAAGGGCAAAATTCACCCAGAAGGTGTCACTTCATGTATGCCCTGAGGTTGGAGGTCCCAGTTATATAAAGTAAACATTAGAAGACGTAAGATGGATACAATAAGGACGGGAGACTTCACATGAGTCACCCGAACTAAAAATCAGCCAAGAGATGAATGATATCATAGATCAGTCAGCTGCAGCAGGAAATTCCACCAGCATCCATTCTTTTAAACAATCTGTGAACACGTCTCTAAAATCATTCACAGTATAGGCCATAAAACCAACTTTTATGAATATCTAAAAATTGATAGATACACTTTGGAGATTTATATCATTTGACTCTGGTGGTGCTAATTTTTCTTCTTGAAAAAAAAGGGGGGGAGGGTCCCAGTCAATATTTTCAACGCAAATACTCCAATGTTTCTATTTAAAGGGCAGCGAGGATTTAAATTTACACATTAAAGACTTTGAGAAATTTGATATCAACAACATACATAAGCACACCCCAAAATAGAAATCTATAGGTATTTATTTTATCCCGTGTTTGCCAAGTACATATAATTACAGCTTATTTTTCAAATCATAGTAGACACATTATCATTTAGGGAATGTTCATTTTTTAGGTGACCCAGTTTTCAAAGGCTGACTTTAGTTTCAGATAACTCAAGAGCCTGACATAGGCAGAGTTTTGAGAAAGTGATAGATTTGTGAGACAGATATAGAGATGGGTTGAAGAGAAAGTGACTAGTGGGTTAGGGATAGGTTAGGGTTAGCGTTAGGGTTAGGGTTAGGGTTAAGGTTAGGGTTAAGGTTAGGGTTAGGGTTAGGGTAAGGGATAGGGTTAGGGTTAGGGTTAGGGTTAGGGTTAGGGTAAGGGATAGGGTTAGGGTTAGGGTTAGGGTTAGGGTAAGGGATAGGGTTAGGGTTAGGGTTAGGGTTAGGGTTAGGGTTAGGGTTAGGGTAAGGGATAGGGTTAGGGTTAGGCTTAAGGTTAGGTTTAGGTGACCACATTTTTGTCTGCAAAATGAAACAAGCCTATCTCTGTGCTAGAGTGTAGAAATCAGCAAATGTTGAGTTTATTAGCATTGATCTGATTTCTCAATGAACTTAAGATTCTATAGAAAACCTGGGTTAGTCGTGGTAGGAACAAATACAGTTGTGTGAAGCCGGACTCTGTCTCACTGTGACACCCGGGAGCTCCTGAGAATAAAATTACTAGCAAGCTAAAGCAGATTTTTAACAATTTACCCCACACCACTGTGACTGCCGGGGATTGGGCTGATGGAGCCCCTGGCTCACATTTCCAATGGGTTCTCATTTATTCATATTTCATATTCATATGCATGACAATGACTAAATTTCAGAGCTTAATTTCCCAATCCCCGAGGGGACACAGCAGAATGATCATGAATATTTTGAAATAATGTGACTTAAACACTGTAGGCTTAAACAACCTGTCTGATTATCGGCTTCAAAAATGGTCGGGTACCTGCTGTTCACGTCCTGTGATCAGGGTAGACAATGCTCACTGAGCTAGAGATAGATATGCCATGGTAGAATCCTGGTCTGGATACGGATACAGATTCCCATTAGAAACATCAGAAGTCAATGATCAGTAGGGAATTCTGGGACAGTGAGGATGATCTCTGAGTTCCTGACACACTATCAGGAAGGTGCCAGACACAGTCTATCTGTAGAGATGAATGTGTGCCGAGCTGAATAGCATATGCCTTACCTTATAAAGAACACTTAGTAGACAGTAATGGAACAAAACAGAGTAAGGTAGTCCAGATTTAGTATACAGCCCTTTCACAGATGACAATGAACCTATCATTTAAAAAGAGACCATATAGAGTTATAATATGCTAGAGGCCTGCAGCTTTGAGACACACTACACGAAACAATTAGCAGTAATATTCAGTTTTAATCCTCAAGCCCTTAGCTGAGCAGCTAACCTTGTTCTGTATTACAGTGGTTGTGTTATCTGCTATCTGTTCCTCTCCCTCCAACACCCAGCCTCATATTACTAATTATTAGTTACATAGGTGATGGGGTACTAATGTTAGTGGTGATGATGCTCTGGACAATGAGGGTGTGGATGGCTATCATTTATTGGGCTTATGACTGGGGATAGTTAATTTCTCTTGTCAACCTGATAGACTATTGTTAGTTGATGAAATACTTTTTTGAGTTCTATCTGGAAACAGTATTCGAATTTACAGAGTTGAATAAAGAAACACTTCTTCTCCAATGTGAACAGACATTTGTTAACCTGTTAACAGTTTGAGTAGAACAACAGCATTGAGAAAGGATTCACTTGCTGACTTTGAGCTGAGACGTCTTTCTCCACCTGTTTCTGGCTCTTTAGCTGTCAGGATAGTTTGAAAGGAGGCAGAAACAAAAAGGAGTTTTGAGGGTCAGGTTTTCTAGAGACGTTATTTTGGGACGCTGCTCCCTCCAAAAAAGCACAGAAAAAAAATCTTATTTAGCCCCATATGAGCAAAGGGAACGATTTGCAGTCTAATAAAGATGTCAGAGTGACTCCCCCCGTGTCTTGTGAAGCACATGGGGTGGGGGGACATGCCTATGTAGCAATCAAAACCAAAACTTAAAAGGAACCACAAGAACCAAGCTGGTGGTAGACACTTTGAGAGTTAATCACCAAGTGAAAGCATAAAGCAGGGTGATTGCAAGTGATTTAAAAAGAAAATGTCCATAAAATAAAAACCCCTACAGATAAAATTATAAAAACCATATCCTATTGGAACTGAGCCAAGGACCACAAAAGCAAGAAAACAGGAAAGACAGCGCAATAAGATAAATGAGATATGAAAGAGAGGCAAGTTTTAAAAACAATTTTGATATACATAAAGCATTTCCCCTCCAAAAAAATGCGTCAGCGACATTAGAAGACCATAGATAGTTCAACAAATCAAAACCAGAGATGCCTAACATAGCATCCATGGAATTTAGAATCAATGGATAAAATTCATACAGACTAATGAACCTGATTGGAATATAAGTCAATTTCCATCGCTGTAGCAAAATACCCGAAGCTGGTAATTTGCAATAAAAGGGGTTCATTTATCTCATTGCTTTGGAACCTTAAAGTCCAAGACTGGGAGACTGAGTTGCCCCATCTGCTCAGCCTCCGGTTAGCTCTTTCCCACTCTTGCCCACGGACTTACAATGCAAAAGAGCAATGGAAACAGCACCAACTATATGCGAGAGGTACGAAACAAGCCTTATGCTAGGGACAACAGTCCACTCTCTGGAGAGTGTGCTCCCCGAGAGACACTTAGAGTACATTCCCTGAGAGACCCTCTTATAGCCAGTGGCCCAGAGAGTTCATTACTTTTACTAAACCCTACCTTTAAAAGTGTATATCTATCTCTATCAATGATTTTATGTGTATGAGTGTTTTGCCTGTATGCATATATGTACATATGTATGTATGTATGTATATATGTACATAGTTATGCATGTATTATGAGTGCAGGCATCTGCAGAGACCAGACAGCATAAGATCCCTTAGGACTGGAGTTACAGGTGGTTGTGAACAGCTCTGCGGTTGTTAGGAAATGAACTGGCTCCTCTGCAAGACCAACAAGTGCATTCTAGATTTCCGAACCATCTCCCCAGTCCAAGTGACTTTTAAAAAGCCACACCTCAACATTGAGATGTAGGGGACCAAAGTTCCGGCACCTGAATCTGTCAGGAACACACTACAGCCCAAGTGGTATGTCTCCCTAGCTAGCTGAAATGTGTCAGTTTTCAACATAATCAATGTGGGCTTCAAAGAAGAGTCTTAAGAGACTCCACAGGGTTTTCATACAATCACCACTCATGCAGGACTGGGGAGGTAGTTCAATCAGAAAGTGCTTGCTGTGCAAGTGTGAGAACCTGGGTTCAATCTCCAGGCCACAGTAGTTTACACTATAGTTGCAGGACTGTGGAAGTAGGAAGAGATGGCTCCTGTCTCATTGGTCATCAAGCCAAATCCAGTGAGAGAAACCATCATAAAGAACAGCTCTGATGACTTCTGTGGAAGGACATCTTGGGTTAACCTCCAGCCGTATTGGGTTGCCCCTACAGGCACACATAATCACTGGCACATGCATCCCACTCCTGCAAACATGCACACACACCTACATGTGCGATATGCATGCACACGCACACACACACAGTCACACAGTATCAAATTACAGTTTTCAAAAATATATTCAATACAGTTGCATTCATCACTTTTCAGGCTTACACTTGACTATATTTAGATCATACTATTCAAAACCCACACCATGTTAATATCTTAATAATGAAGTACAATGAAAATACACATGCAGCAAAAAAGAAGTGGATTGCTGTCAAATTATAAATTTAAATGATTTTTATGATTGCATATCATTAAAATTTGCTTTCTTCGAAATTTCATGCATTCAATTTTGTGCATCTAAAAGTGTTCTGAGATGGGGGCCGGTGGTTTCATTTGATTGTTAAAAGTCTCCAACATACAACAAATTAGTTATTTCTATTAGTTACTGGACATAAATTGCCATTTGAACATACTCCTGAAATGAATTTGAAAGTACCTATCAAGAGGTCTAGAAAATTAACCTATAACTGTCAAAGTCATTGCTTCTTTAAAATCATCTATCTATCTATCTATCTATCTATCTATCTATCTATCTATCTATCTATCTAATATCTATGTGTGTCTGCCTGTGTGTTTCTGCGTACCACATGTGTGCCCAGTGGCCCCAGAAGCCAGAAGAGGATGCTGGATCCCCTGGAGCTGGACTTAGAGACAGGTGTGAGCTGTGATGTGCATGCTGGGAACTTAACCCAGGTCTTCAAGAGCAGTGAATGCTCTTAACTACTGGACTGATTCTCCAGTTCCAGCTGAATTACACACACACACACACACACACACACACACACACACACATACACACACACACACATACACACACACACACACACACACATTTCTTTTAAAGAAAACATCATTCAGACTGCCTGGTGAAAAGACTCACAGGAGTGAGACTGCCAGCAGAACTTTTAACAGCAGCACTTGTGTGATCAAAGAATATTTTACTAATATTTTAAAATAGCCATGGAAAGAAAATGTGAGCCCCAAATCTCTTATTCAGCCAAATGAACTGCTAATAACATATACCCTGTCATCAACTGATGCCAACATGCAAGAACATAGAGAAAGACGCTTAGGAGATGGGCCAGCACTTAAGAGCACTTGCTAGTCTGGTAAGGGAATTTGGTTCCCAGAACTCAGCTTGGGTAGCTGACCGCTGCCTGTGACTCCAGTTCCAGGAGTTTTGATGCTTTCTAATGACCTCCATGAACACTGAGTGCATGTGTGTGTGCACATACACATGTGTGCAAGTGCATACACACACAAACACATGCACACACACAAGCACATGCACACACACAAACACATGCACATATGCACATGCGCACACACACACACACACACACATGCATGCACAGACAATATTTTTCTCATGTGTGCTTCTTAACAAACCACTGTGGGAACAGACAATATGTAAGAATAAGCATTCTGAGACTTACACAGCATCTTGACACGGCTGGGACATTCAAGCTCATGCGTCATTTCATGAGTCCCTTATTTTCTTCACATTTTATAAAAGTATTAGCCCATAATTGATTGAAAATGTGAGAAAGATCCCAGAATGTAAAAAAGGGGTTTCCAACAGCCACATTTCCTCTAGACATGGGAGGAATTAAATATCAATCTCCTTGTACAATGGAAGACAAGAAATAACTATAAGGGACATAACCCAATGTGTAATGTATACACAATATAGGTAATTATGCTGGGGGGAGAGAATTCATTCAGGAAAGCTTGCCTTGTGAGCACTGAGACCTGAGTTCAAACCCTGGAACCCAACAAGCCAATCTGAAGAAGGCTGGTGGTGTTTGCTTGTGCTTCCAGTGAGGGGAAGGTTGAGACAGACAGATCCCTGGGGGTGTGTCACAGGTCAGCCAGCCTCATTGAATCAGGGGCTCAAGGCACTGAAAAATGCTGCCTTTCAAAGGATGATGGTACCCAAGGGCATGACCCTTAACGCCATCCTTTGACCTTTATATACAGACAGACATACATCCACTCACACAGGCATGCACATACATCCCTACACACACACACACACACACACACACACAGAGAGAGAGAGAGAGAGAGAGAGAGAGAGAGAGAGAGAGAGAGAGAGAGAGAGAGAGAGAGAGAGAGAGAGAGAGGCTGTATGAAGCCTGTGCTCCGACTGGATACAATTCAGAAGTTAAGTTCAAGTGGCTTCGAAGGAAGTGCTTAAAGCTGTGAATGGGGTGGTGAGACTGAAAGAGATGAGGTCCAGCAGAAGATGTTGATGCTACT
This sequence comes from Tokudaia tokunoshimensis, assembly GCA_036184795.1. Lineage (NCBI taxonomy): Eukaryota > Metazoa > Chordata > Mammalia > Rodentia > Muridae > Tokudaia > Tokudaia tokunoshimensis. Next base: position 18,411,232 of record BTHU01000021.1, read on the forward strand.
GAGGATGCCACCCTCAGAAGGCATGACTGTAGTTCTTGAAGAGTCCTACTTGGTTCACGCAACAGTGGGTTGTCATAAAATGACACTACCTTCTTGTCCTTTCTGCCTGAGATTTATTCTCATTCTGTCTCTCCAAAGGTTATGAATCTGCCCAGTGTCTTTACGCCGATCTTGTTGCCAAAGTGTTTGGCACCTGCTGCCAGAATCATGACCCGAATATACATTGTTGCTCTTTTTACTGATCTAATGTGGTGCTTAGTTTTAACTGTCAACTTGACATGACTTAGAGTCACCTGAGAATAGAGTTTGAATGGGGAATTATCAAGATAGGGTTGACCTGTGGGCCTCCCTGTAGGGAACAGTCTGTGTATTATTTCTTGAGGCGGGAAGAACTCAGCCTACTGTGGGCGGCACCATTCCCTAGGCAGAGGTTGCTGAGCAGTATACCGACCCTACAGTATTTTGTTACCACCACAGAAAATGAATGAAGACTGTTAGCTTCCAGTTTTCTTCAGATCTAGAAAGGCATGGACAAGTGTCCAAGTTACCCGAAACAGTCATGCCCAACCAGCAGACTCTAGTCTTGAGGACTTGAGCAGTCTCTATTTTGACTCTGTAACACATCACAGAGTAAGGGCACTATCAAAGATGGTAGAGATTAGGTCAAAGCGACACAGGAGACAGCATGCAGTAGCTCCTCTTGGTGGACGATGAGGTAATTATCTCAGACAGGATACAGCCATTTATTCAATCATATTAAATACATTTTAATTCCATGAATTCATAGGTGCATAAATGTATGCACAGAAATATCTAATTTAGAAGGACCAGGGAGGCATGTTAATGGTATTATAAAGCAATTCTTGGAGGATTACCAAGCGGCCCTGCCATTCACATAGAACATGCATGTTGGGATAACATGCTGGTGGTGGGAAGTGTGTCCTCACTGAAGCGTGAGGTTAAGGGTTAAGCAAAGTTGCTGTCCTATGGGAATGGGGTGACCAGAGCTTGAAGCCGAATTACAGTTTGGAGAACTAAAGCCACGAGACCATAACAAAACATGTCAGAAAAGGTTGGCCCTGGAGGACAGCTTGGGGACTTGGCTGCCTAGACAGAAGCCACCCAAGGGAAAGGGTGAAATCTAGAGGAACTGCATGTTCAACAGCCAGGATTACAAAGAGACAAAGCGGGCTACAACCGAGAGCACATCTTCCTGCGTTGGCAGTCAGAAGTTTCTGGAAAGCAACTTCATGGCAGTGGAAGCCTTCTCATGGGGTTTAGTAGAGGCCATGGGAGGGCCGTGTGGGGGATGGTGGTGCAGGTAGTGTGGGAAACAGTAACCATACCTGGGAAAGAGGAGGTGACAGGAGACCACCTTTTGTTTTTGTTTAGAATAAAAAGGATCAAGAACTAAGAGACCCCCAACAGACTTCTCTACTCTAACGGATGACTCTGACCCTGTAGCCATCTCTGGCCACTTTCTGTAGGTAAGTGACACATTTGCTTTAGGATGGGCGATACACCTGTGTGTGTGTGTGTGTGTGTGTGTGTGTGTGTGTGTGTGTGTGTGTGTATGACTTGCTTGGGTGTAAATGAACTAGCAACCTACACTGGGCACTTCTGAGGAGCTTCTGGGTATCTACAATGGCTGTCCTCCTGCCTCTAGTTTGCAAAAGGGTTTCCCTGGCATCATGAATGTCAGCTCACCTGGTTAGTGGTATACACACACACACACACACACACACACACACACATACACACATACACACACACACATACACACACACACACACAATATCTGGAAAGCAACTTCATATTTTCCATACATATGCATCATATACATATACATGTACACTTAAATGTATATTGTATAAATATATGTGTGTATAAATATATGTATGTGTATAAATATATGTGTGTGTATATGTATATATCTATCACCCTACATGTGCATATATCATCCTACACACAAATATATATATACACACAAATGTACATACACATACATATATACACATATATGAGCTAGTCTTCTTGCAATATTTGACCCCCAAAATATTACTGGTTTCAGTCTCACATGGGTTTCCTAGTCTGGCGAGCAAAGACGGCAATGTTCAGAGCTCTTGAAAGACACAGATTCACATGTATTGAATCTTTCTCCTGAGAGTAGAAACATGACTCTTGTTTGATACTGTGAAGCTCACGACCGTTCCTCTCTGAGAAAACGTTAAGGGATATCTAAATACATAATTTGTATTTCATGTTTGCTAAGTCGTCTGTTTCAGGGACTTTGGATCTTTAACTATTTTAAATCAAGATTGAAACGGGTTTTCAAATATCTAGGAAGCTTTGCCCTTAAGTAAAAGGACCTTGAGACAAAAAAAAAAATCCCATTTACATAATGCTTTTAATTTTTTTTCAAAGCCTTTTCCAAATCTATTATTTTACTTGATCCTCACAACAGCTCTGTGAAACCATTCACTTTAAAGATACAGACTTGAAAGCAGAGAACATTTAAAACAGTTCAAAGAAAAAAAAACCCGTGGTAAAAAATCACAAAGAAATTCCCACTGCATCCATATCATGGTTCTAACCTAAACTGTATTTACTGCAAATTGTGTTGACTCGAGCGATGGCAGCATGTAAAGAGTTTCTCTTCTCCAAACCACATTCACACTGCAGTTGTTATGAATACAAAAGAGCTTTCCAGAGGAGGAAAAGAACTAGCATCTCTCTGAATTAAGGGAACAGGCTGTTGTGTGGATGAGCAGGCAGACCAGAAGTGGATGGTTTCTGCAAGGCAAGCGTCGCCCTGCCTGCCGGCACTGGGGGGATGAATTTACATATATTGACTCAATCTAGCGTATGAATAACGATCAATTTTCTCGATCTAGTCTATTCTGTCAATCTGTGCTTTCGCTAGCAAAGGAGGAGATGTTGCTGTCAGCCAGAAATAGAGTTTCCTGGGCTTATGTGTGCTTTTAAGAGCTCTTTTCTACTTAATTAAAAGATACATACGGTGATTGACAGAGAACAGCCGGCTAATCGGCGCTACAAAATTTGCTACATATATATATATAGATGGGTTCCTGGAAGCAGAATCATGAATGACGCCTGAATGCTTGTAAAGGCAGACTTACATTACCAAGCACAGTCAACTTCAAATGTCAGTTTTATTAATAGCAGAATAAAATCAAAGGAATAAATACAATTTGTCTGTCAGAAGTGGCCAGTAAAACCATCCTCTCTCAAGGGCTGCAAATTACTCCAGGTAACCATATGCAAACTGCCAGAAAAAAAATGGAGGAGAAAATGCTATTTTTTTGGTTTAACATATTAGCACAATGATTCATATTAACTCATGGGTTTGCTGCTTCTGTCATCCCTGCCTCTAAGCCGTACTAGAGTTGAACATAGGGTCAGATAATGCATTCTCACCATGGGTAGAAGAAGCCTAAACATCTGCCAACTTGTCAACGCCATCAATCTCCTTTACCTCAGATGTATTGGTGAACAGTGGGTCCAATACGCTCCTAGATTAAAAATTACATTTTTTTTTTGTAGCGCTACAGGAGACAGGTAATTAACCGAATGCCACCACTAGGGGGCGCACTGGTGCAGTTTTCCAGGCCCCTTTTCTAGCTTTCAAGCATTTAAGTGAACAGAGATGCTGAATCTGTACAAATGAGAAGTAGTTACAGTCACCTCTTGGTACCCACGCACACTGATTTCAGGGCACATGCATACCTATATCAGAGGATGCTGCAGTCTTGTCTTGTATAGGCAGTGGTATAGGGTTTGTGTGTAACCTATACACATTCTTCCCTACATTGCAAGGAATGTGTGTGTGTCTCTGTGTGTGTGTGTTTGTGTGTGTGTGTGTGTGTGTGTGTGTGTGTGATAGTGTATCCATGTGCACAGGTATGTGCAAAGTCCAAAAGAGGGTGATGGATTCCCAGGACCTGGAGTTACAGGTGGTTATGAACTTCCTGACATGGGTTCCAGGAATGAAACTTGGGTCCTTCGGAAGAGCAGCAAGCTCTCTTAGCTACTGAGCCATCTCTCCAGACTCCTTCGCTGCATTTTAAGTCGTCTCTAGACAAGTAATGTACAAATTAATGAGGTTACTTCTAAATAATTGTTAAACTGTATTGTTAAGGGAACAATGACAAAAAAATCTGCATAATTGAATCAGTGTAATTAAAATATACTTTCAAACTTGAGCTGGTTGACTTAGCAGACATATGCAGACCCAGGGCTGTAGACTTAGAAAGGACATTTTGCTCATGTCTCCCTTGGTGAATGATCCTGTGTTCACAGAACTTCTCATCTATAACTTGGAGAGGAAGCAATAGATTGATCATCTTCATACTGGAGTTAGAGTCTCTTCAACCACATTCATTGGCCCAAGGCTGAGGGTTTCCAAGAACCATCTGTGTGTGCATCTCAGTAGTTTTCTGGTAGTCACTGAAAGCCACCAGGTTTTCAATAAGAATTTGTCCAAAGCAGGGCTGAAAAGAATTTTAAAAATTATGCTACCAGATGATCTTAAATATTCTCTACCAAGCCGACAATGTAGGGATCAACCTGAGTGCCGCCCAGCCTCCTGTCCCGGGGGTGACTGAGAAATATGACTCCCGAAGCCCAGGGATGGAGTTTAGCTGAGTCATCTTCATTCTCCAGCAGGTCTTTCTCATTTGTCTCGTCTGACACTGCTCGTCTTTCGTCTGCCTTGCTCATAGGCAGAGTCTGGCATCTAGGATGGAATGAAATAAATGGATATCAAATGATTATGGTAGTTTAAAAATGCTTAGTGCATGGGAAGTGGCATTATTAGGAGGTGTGGCCTTGGGGGAGGAAGTGAGTCACTGTGTAGGCGGGACTTTCAGGGCTCAAGCTCCACCCAGTGCAGAAGAGACCAGGATCCTCCTGGTTGTCTTTGAATCAAGCTGTAGAACTCCCAGCTCCACCAGCACCATGTCTGTCTGCATGCTTCTCGTCATGATAATGGACCGAACCTCTGAACCTATAAGTGGGCCCCAAGTAATTGTTGTCCTTTATAAGAGTCGCCTTGGTCATGGTGTCTGTTCACAGCAATAGAAACCCTAACTAAGACAGTGGTGATCAGGTCTCTGCCTGATTCATACTTCTAAATTTTAGTCAACAAACTGCTGAGAATTCCTTCCTCCCCTCCCCCACCCCCATGCGCACAAATGAGTGCGCATCAGACAGGGCAAGAACCACCCTGAGAAGGATGCAAAAATGAAGTCAAAGCATCTGACCCTCAGAACCAGGAAGTCAAAGTTGACTCACCCTGATCTTGTCCCTTCTCACTAGTTTTGGGAATGAGCTGAAGCATTACTGTGGGTGATCTTTGGGGAAGACGCATCTCCGTTTCCACCTCCGCCTCGGCTGCCACCATCTGGACACGTGGTGAGAAATTCCCACTCTAACATTTGCCCTCTGGAGCTTGGAGGACGGATGTGTAAAAGAGCTCAATTCAATCAAACCGTGAGAGACCTCGACAGTGGGAACCGAATCGGTCCAGCGAGGGGCGCTTGGTCCAGCGCGGGTTACACGCTCCTTGGTGAGAAGCTACATCTGAAAAGGATGGTGTCCTGAGACAACACCCTCCCACCCCCTCCCCGTGCTTCCTTTGGGTGAAGTGTCCTTCTCCTGATGTCATCAAGGCTCTAAGACTCATGTTCATCCTTAAATATGTTATCATCAAACGTGCCCGGATAATTCTTCCCTGTGGTAAGAACCAAGGTGAACATAGGGCATATCCAAGGCTGTATATTCAGATTCTATAGCTGGGCAAGTATTCTTGGTCACATGAACGCTGCTCCTTGATGAAGAGGTGATGTCCAGTTTCTCTCAGAGGACAGATAGAAAATGGAAGAAATCCAAGTTGTTCTAGCCACATTTACTAAGCACTTACTACTTTCTTGATGCATGTTAGCATCAATTTCCTCCTTTCACAAACACTCTCAACGAAGGTCTTTTGAGTTAAGATGGAAAAACAGTAGAACACAACATGCAACAAATACAAAAGGAAGCTGCTGAGGTTTAGTCCAGTAGTTCTCAACCTGTGGGTCCCAACCCTGACAGGGGTCACACATCAGATATCCTGTACATCAGATGTTTACATTGTAATTCATAATGGTAGCAAAATGACAGTTATGAAGTAGCAATGAAATAATTTTATGGTTGGTGATTGCCAACCATAATACAGAAACTGTATTAAATATTATTAAATAAAATATTAACATTAATATATTAAACTTTAAATTTATTATATGACAATATTACTATATTATAACATATTAATTATTCTATATTATTATATATGTTATACTTAATACATAATAACATATGTTAAAACATTAGTATATTATTACAATGTATTTTTATATATATTTGGTATGTATTAATATAATGTATAGTATATAATATATTAATATAATGTATAGTTATATAACATATAGTATATATTTATAACATTGAATTTTAATCTTAAAATTTAATTTTATTAATATTAATTATTAACTATATAATTATAGTATGTATTGTATATCATATATCACATACCATATATCAATCATATATCATGCATCATGTTATCATGTATCATGTACATGTATCATGTATCATATATCATGTGTCATATATCATATAATTATATATTATTATATCTCTATTATATATTATATGAATATTATATGTGAATACTAAATATATTTATATAATGATATAATTAACCTTAAATACAAATTTAATATAGGGATTGTATTAAAGGGTCACAGCTTTAGGAAGGCTGAGACCGACTGCTTTAAGGGAATCATGGAAATCTTCGAGAGAAACACTGAGGACATTGATACTGGATTGGAAAGCAAAGACCAAAAGTCACGGGCTTTTCTAAACCTGCCAAGTAAAAATTACCGGGTGACTTGCTACAGTGACCAATTACCAAGCACCTGCACCTTCGCTCAAAGATTTTGGCTCAGTAGGTCGAGGGATGAGGTTCAAGAAACTTGGAAATAAATGCCCAGGCTACTCTAGTGCCAGAGGAAGTGTGGGGACTCTTGAGGGAGGTAACAAATCCCATACACTGAGCACCTATCCAAAGTAAGGTGCCATGCCGAGGGTAGAGAGAACCCGAGAAAAGCGATCTCGAGTGAAGATTAGCATGCGGTGTAGGCCAGTGTCTGACAGCATTTGTCAAAGGAGCATAGAAGCTTGCATGATGCGGAGTACAGGCTTAGGTGACGCCTAGGATGGGAAGGGAGTGGAGATGTTTTCTAGAAGCGTCTAACGTGTTAATTCCTCAGCGGCGCTCCCAGGGGAGGTTTGCTTTCATTGATTTTTAGATGATATTTTCTTTGAACATTTCGTAGAGATACAGATACCCTTCAATCACTGCTTAAAACATCTCTTTGCTTTGTTCTAAGCCAAGCCTGACTTATTACATAAATGGACACAACTGCCCTCCGTAAAAAGCAGGACGCTATTCAGAAGGAAGACAGGGACATATCCCGTGGTCAGGAGTGGAGCGGCTTTTGCGTCTTTGCCGCCTTAGTAACAGAACGTAGTCTCTGAGGTCCAGAAGCTTCGTCATAATGCAACTTGGAAGGCTGGTTTCGTCAGTCACAGGAGTCTACACACAGGCTCTCCCAGTACCGACTCTCCAGGGGTGGGTGACAGCAGCTGGGAAGACAGAAGAAATGCAGATTCTGGGATTCTACCCTAAATCACCTGAGTCCAAACTGCGGAGGAGGGGAAGTGATCGGAAGCCGAAGTGGTGAAGGAAGGCAGACAGCCATGCTTCAGATCGTTTTGATGGCCCTCAAGTCTGAGAAACAGGATCTCTCACTGAACCTTGAGCAGAGCTGGCATCCAGCAAGCCCGAGCTGGCCCTTACAGTACTATGGTTATAGGTGCACATATGACCATGGCAGGATTTTCACATGGGGCATGGGATTTGAACTCAGGTCCTCTGGAAGAGCGGCAGGTTCCTTACCCACTGAACCATCTCTCTGCACTTGTATTTATGTTCGTCACATTACTCATTGTCTTTCTTCACGGTGTATAAAGCGATTGTGCTTCCTCATTTGCTCATTGTCAAATCCATGCATGGTGTCGTTGTCTCTTCCGTGTCCTTCTGGGCCTAGGAATACTGGCAGACTTACCACACATTTACTGGGCGACTTCCCAGGCTGCAGCAGAAATTCAAATGAAATGGCTGCTTTGCTAGACACATGCTGTGCTTCAGTTTTAAAAAATGTAGATTACAATTATTGTTTCAGTTGTGGGAACTTGAATGTTTTACAGGAAGTTCTTTAAGGGATCTTAAAAAATATTCTTAGGAAGAGGTGGCTTCAGAGTCAGAACTGGCCCTGTGTTCATTTATTGGAAGGGAAATGCTGGAGCTCAAAAAATAATAAAATAAAATAAGTAACATCATAATGCCTTGTACCACATCAGATAAACAAGCAACTGAGTCTGAAATTTATGAGGGTTTTACAGTTGTCTTGCTAGAGATTGTTCTGGAAACAGAAAGATGAACCCAGACTCCGGCGCCATCTAGCGGTCATGCTTAGTTCCTCCAGAAATAAACTCCAGTTGCCGTCCAGGACTGAGTTTTGATTTGTTAGGACGTTTTGTGCTTTTATGATGTGTATCTTTGCCGTTTCAAATATGAACTCAGTTGTACTAAGGATGACGCATGATAGTAAATGGTTGGAAAAATTCATGAGCCCCAACCGTCTTTAGGGTAGGGCATATAAAAATGAAGATGTTGTATAAATAATAATTGTCTCAGGTGATCATTCATGTAGCTGTTTGATTCCTAAGAGCGTGGACCTATTTAACTCCTCTATTTATTTCAGATACCAAGAGGCAAAGGGAACTTCTGACTCCTGGTTAGCCATGTCACCATTTGAATATGGGACATGCTCCCCTAAGGTCTCCTCCTTCATGCTGGCTTTGGGAGGTTCTGGGAGGATGAGTCTCTACCATCACATGCCCACGGTAACTGCCCTGATGTTCTGGAGAACAGTAGCTGGGGTCAGAGGGGTGGGACCGGTCAATCAACCATGAATAGAACACTCTGAAACCATGAGCCAAACACACCCATCTGCCCCTAAATCGTCTCTATCAGGTAATTTGGATCACAGTGAGGTTAAAAGTAATGGGGGGGGGGGGATGAGACGTTTCAGGCTCTGAGGTAGCATCACCAGAGGACTGCCCACCAAACACAGTTATTATTTATCAAACATCTCATTTCTGTATAGGGGAGCCTAAACACCTTTGACTGCAGGGATAGTCCTAAGTTTGTCTCAGCCGCCTAGAATCCTTTCTTACTCTTGCCACGGACTTGGTGAGGAACTCTTTGCAGGAGACAGCTAGGTCATCATTTGGAGAAGCCTTGGGTTCACTCTGTGATATTGCAGACCAGAACCCCCAATATCTAGTGCGAAGAGCTGGAGAAGTATCCGAGACAGAGTTGTGTAGGTCTAACCTTAGGCAAATCAGATCCAAATCTTGACAGTGGGACCCCCCCCCAACTTCCCTGCTGATGTCAACTTTTCTAGTTTGTGTGGGAGCTTTTTAGACAACATTTGCCTCACAAGACAGAAGGGTTAAATCAGGTAATGACATATCTAAATTGTTCCATCCCAGTGCCTGATACAGGAAAACTGAGCCACTGATCTTTGATGTCACATGGTCTAAGAGCACCTCTTATTTCTAGACTCCCACTGGGGTGCTTCCTGTTTCCCTTTGCTCTCTGCAATCCAGTTGTACCCACGTTGAAATATTTAACATTAGAGATATCCCAAACCCGGATGACTTGACGGTACCTATTGATGGCAGGGGACAAGGAACATTTTAAATATTTCAGATATTCATCATCATAAAGCTGCAAGAACCACCCAGGAAATGAAACCAAAAGTCAACTTACATGGGACCGAGCCATATTTCGAATGTCATAGGCCAACCATCCACGCACTAACTGTAGCACACCACACACCAAAGCACTCTGTTCTGAGAATTCGGTGAACCCACATCCTGGCTCCAGTCTCTCATTCTGAGAGTATAGTTTCTCTTTAGTTAATGAGAAACAACGTCGTGAGACTTGGATTCTGTTCCTTAATTTGAAAACGGTCCACGAAAAGGCTTGGGAGGCAGCTCGTTGATACATTCCGAATGATATTCTACCTAAGCCCGTAATAAAATGGTGGGAGGGAGACTGTGAGCCACAAGCATGTTTCCATTTAACTCACGTGTCTCAGAGTCTTCAAGCCTATTTATTTGAACCCTCCCAGTAGCACCCCAATTTCAAGCCAAATCCTCACAAAGAGAAACATTGTGGACTGTGTGTCATAATCGCATCTGCCCTTGGAACACAAGGTTCTATTCCCCAGATATTAGACTTGAGTCGGGGAAGGTCGTTTTATTATTGAAGCTGCCTCTCTAATTCTTTTCTTCCCTTGTAACAAAACAAACATAGGCAGCTTGGCTGGTTGGTGGCAAACCTGGGTTACCCAAGTCCTCCCTGCAAGTAAAGAGAGCTTTCTTCTCAGCTGTCTGTCTTCTGTTCCTGGGGTGTGCTTACGTGATACCCAACTTATGTGATACCCAACTTACGTGCACCTAACTTATGTGCCACTCAACTTATGTGCACCCAACTTATGTATACCCAACTTATGTGCCACCCAACTTTTGCTTATTTGCCTTTAAAACTTGTTTGGAGGCTTAGAAGGAAAAGAGTGTAGGGCAGTAGTGGGGAAGAGTAGATGACGAAGCAAGGAATGACAGTGTTTGGTGGGTTTATAAGTTGAATATTAAAATCTATTTGAGATATACCTAAGACATAACAAAGCTCTAAACTAGCCCCCCTCACGGTGTGTGTGTGTGTGTGTGTGTGTGTGTGTGTGTGTGTGTGTGTTTGTGTGTGTAACTATCTGGTGTCTAGCTGGTACTCCAGCAATGTTCAAAGTAAGACTCTGCAGGAGTCTTTATGTCTCTTTGGCTAAGAGACTGGGCTCATCTGGAAAGCCACCAGAGGCAATAGGTCATATCCACCACCGATGTCCATGCCCAGCTTAACAGCTACACCAGAGAATCATGTCATCACTGTGACCTTTTGGGGGCTGACCTAATAGAACACTGTGTTCTTTAGAGATGTTAAAGATTGGGGAGTATGCAACCAACCCTCTCCAGTGCCACTGAAATACAGAGAGAGTGTGTGGGATGAAATCAGATGTGTGTGTGTGTGTGTGTGTGTGTGTGTGCACATGCTCACTCAAGTGAAAGTAGATATGTGTATTAAACCTTTAAAGCCTCTCTGCATAGAAAGGACTATATATTGTGTCTCTTTATGTATTTCTACCTAACAGTCCACATTAAAGAGATGTCCCATGTTAGACCACATGGAAGTATTGTAGACCACTCAGGGTTACACATTTGATGGGGGTCTTTAGCTAGTTAAACTGCACTGAGAAAGGAATGTGTTAGATTCTGAAAGTTGAATTCAAGGTCTTGTGCTTTCAAGATGGACACTGTACCAACTGAGCCACCCAAATCCTCCCTCTTTGGGGCGAGAAGGGTAGTGGAAAGGCAGAAAATATGACCAAGCAAAATAAAATGCTTCCCTTCCTTGGCTATTTTGAAATGACTCCTTCCTTCAAACAAAATACAATACTTGCCGACAGCGGTGCATGGTTACAATGAGAGACAAACTAAATTCTGAGACATACATGGACATTAATGAAGCAGTAAGGCAAGGTGCTAAATGTAAAAGGTAGATCTAAGATCATAAATATCATGTGATCCCCCTTATGTGATTATCTAGATACGGTAGAGTCATAGAGCTAGGAAAGAAATTAAAGATGAGGCGGGGCCTAGGAGGAGGAGTGGGTAGTGGTTGCTTAGCACACACAGTGTTTGTGATGAGTGGGGTGGAGACAGTTCCTTGAGGAGAGAGTGGTAGTGGTCTACAACCTTGTGGACATGCACAGTACTAGCAAATTATAAGTTGGGAATGGTCTGTTCTATATTATTCACATTTTACCCCATTAAAATATTAATTAAGCTCTCTTCCCAAGACTTGGGGACCATTACAGAAAAGGGGAGAGGGGAGGGAGAAAGGATTGTCAGGGTCTGAAGTCAGAGGGCGATCAGAGAAGAACAGCATCTCCCACATGTCAGGACCTCTGTACTCAGCAACTCACAGCAATGGTGGCTCCGTGCAGAAGCCTGTAGGATCAAGACAGTCAACATTTTGTCGTGGAATGGGGAGGGGTTCATGAGACCCTAGCACTAATTAAGGACCTAAGTACAGTTGATGGCTTTGTAGGGGAGGGAGGGTTCATTTTTGAGGAAGTGGCTCCTGATTGGACAACCACATTTCATTGGCTGGCCCCATACCCAGGAGTATGTAGACAGTGGAAACTGAAGTTGGTGTATTGTTAAACCTTTTCTTTTTTAATATAGGATACAAAGTTGGAGGTTGTAGGGAGGCAGAGGTGAACCTGGGAGTAAGTAGTTAAAGGGAAAAATCTGGGGTAAATATAATAAAATACTTGGCATGAGATTCTCAAAGGATTAATTAAAATATTTTTAAATTTGTAAATTTGAGGTATTAAAGAAAATTAATTAAAATATGAGGCACCCCTCTCAAAATACTATAAGTACCTGTACTCATCAGAGATTTTGGGTTAAATTTTAAATTTTCTGAAAAAAAATTTAGGGTGTCAAATGATGGGTTGCTGGCACAGAGCTCACTGGACCAAATGGGAGGTGATGTCCAGGCTTTGAGTCAGTAGTGTATCCCAGGAGCGACTCCACCCCTGGGCGTGGTGGACATTCCCATCCTCTCCAGAGCTCATTACTTGGGAGAGAGCGGCCCAAAGAACTTTCCAGCAGGATGGAAACATTTTTTTTTGTCCATTCAACAGCCATTGTCTATGCACAGTTACTGAGTAACTAAAACATGATTCAGCCTCACCAAAGAGCTAAAGTTTAAATTTCACTTCATCTTTATGGAGAGATAAACATGGAATTGGGTGACAGGGTTTTAGAGACCTCCATGCTGGGCTTTCTCTGGCTGTGACTTGTCCTCAGGGATGAGGGGTGGCAGGGACCAGAGGGCCTCAAACGGTCCTTTCCTTTCACATTCCTCAAGAATTAAAGAGAAGTTCAATGAGGGACAGATGGGTTTGAAAACAGGAGTTTTGGAGGGGGAAGCGACTCAGTGTGTGTTGTGTGTACTGGATTCCAAAGATTAGATTCAAGGTCTTGTGGTTTCAAGATGGACACTTTACCAATTGAGCCTCCCCCAACCCCCATCCCACCTGTTTCTGTTGAGAAGAGTAGTGGAAAGTCAGGGAATTGACGGCAGCAGAAAGTGTCTGTAATCCCAGCTCTGAGCATGTGGAGACACGGCTGCCTCTGGAGTCCATTGGTGAGGGACACTGCATCAAAAACTATAAGGCACAGGGGAACCAAAGAAGATCTCTGAAGTGAACATCTGGCCTCCACATGGATGCACACATGTGCACATGTACCTGTGTGCACATGTATATTCATCCACATGAACAGATCACACGCATGTAAGCACACACGCACAGAGCATCTTAGCCAGTGCAAGAGAAAACACACACACACACACACAGCATCTTAGCCAGGGCAAGGAAATACACACACACACACACACACACACACACACACACACACACACACCACAGCATCTTAGTTAATGCAAGCAAATTAATAACCGAGTCATATGTCAGAAATGAAGACTGGAGACTGGAAGTGTCCCCTTTAAACCCAGCAGCTGAAGACATGGCTTTAGGTTTATACTAGGAGACTACCAATGAGAGGACCACGAGAGGAAGGCTGAACGGAACTCTTTCTCCTGAAATCACCTTATATATTTCTACTTGAGGTCTTGGGAAGAAGAGAAAGTCCTTCTGGAATGGAGAAGGAAGAACTGTTCATATTTTGCTGGAGGGCAGGTCCTTCCCGGTTGGCTTCAGGTCTTGGTGCACCTTGTCTGTGATAAGAAGTCTGTGATTCTCACAGCTCCTACTACAATCAACGCTAGATTAGAAGAGAAACTGATCATGCTTCACCAGGGCTGTGATACAGCGTCCTGGTTCTGATTTCCCACGTGGTGTATGTTCTTTCTGCCGCTCCTTCCTTCCAGACTTTTCCCCAAGGAGATCATATACCAACCATGATGCTGAAGATACAGGTTGGAATCTGGAAACCTACCTTTGGTTGAATCAAATCCCTACTGAACTTGGGCATCAAGGGGAGAGAATTGCCACTCTCTTGTGGCTGATTCTTTTCTGTGAAAAAGCCTCTTATTTACCCTGTCTTGTCAGTCACTCGGTTGATTCAGGAAAATCACACCTTTCATTTCCTTTTGGAAATATTTGCGACAAGGAAGAGGAGACATTGCTTTTCTAAAGTCAGACAGCTGCCCTGAAGTGATAGGACAAGAGACTCACACAGAGGCCAGAGTAGTCAGATACCCTGGGGAAAAGGTGAGAAAAGGAACCTGTTTCCCTTTCTCCTCTCTGAATCTGGGCAGCAGCGGAGGGTGCAGTCATTTTAAGTCTGTGACTGGCCCTGACTGAGACTGGGGGGTGGTGGTGAGCATTATTAAATGATAGAAAAATAAAGAAATGGAAAAACAACCACTGCTAAGTCTGTGGATGTGTGTGGATGAGGCTAGCCTCATCCTACCTTCTAATCCTGTGGTTCTCAACCTGTGGGTCACAATACCTTTGTATTTGGGGGGAGGTCATATATCAGGTTTCTTGTATATCAGATATTTACACTGCGATTCATAACAGTATCAAAGTTAGTTATGAAGTTGCAAAAAATAGTTTTATGTTGGGGGGGGTCACCACAACATGAGGAACTGTATTAAAGGGTCGCAGCGTTACGAAGGTTGAGAACCTCTACTCTAAACCAATGAGGTTCACGGCTGTGTTAGTCCCTTGTTGTGTTAAAATACCTCGAAGACAGAGCATCTTAGGGAAGAAGGAGTTTAATTTTGGCTCAAGGTCACAGAGAGATAGTGTCCATCTTAGTGGGGGAAGCCAAGCAACGGTCAGATCATGCACAGCAGCAGGAAGAAGAAGCCGTCGGGTCACACCTCATCCCCACACAGGATGCAGCCCAGAGGAAGAACTGGAAGTGGGATGAGGCTACAGAGTCTCGAAGCCCATCCTACCGACAGGCTTCCTCCAGAAAGACTCTACCTCCTACAGGTTCCCATAAGCTCATCAGAAAGTACCGCCAGCGGGGGATTGAGTGTTCAAGCCCAGAAGTCTGTGTGAATGTTTCTTATTCAAACCACCACAATGACAAAGGACTCGAGGCCTGGTGGGTTCTAAGTGACGCGTGAACTCAGCCGGCTGGCGTTAAAAGTCGCGAATAGGGTGCTTCTTGTCCGTCTGTCTCCTTGACCCCGAGGCCCCGTTAAGCCCTCACCCACCATAGTTTTTCCCAACATCGTTTTTCAAGTCTCCACTGAGCCTGCAGGCACTAGACTTCGCTTAAGCCCTCGCTAGCTCCTCTCTGAAATACGGATCAGCTCCGCTTCACTTCCCCCGATCTTGATAATCTCAACTCTACCGATTTGTAGGAAATGATAACTCTGACACCACAGCATCCGCATTTGGAAGAGGCCATTGATGGGCCACAAGCATTACTGTGAACCAAAGGGACTGTCCTCTCACCTGGGAAACTTCAGGCATCTTGAAGTTTTGCTGGAGAAGTGAGGTGAGTCTAGCTGCCTGCTCCCGTCCTGTGTCTGGAGGATGGACAGAGAGTTGCTGTAGGGGGAAAAGCTAGCGACATATTTCACACGTACCTCAAACACCAGTGTGTTTTCCATCTTGTTCTCTTCCTCCTCCTCCTCCTCCTCCTCCTCCTCCTCCTCTTCTTCTTCTTCTTCTTCTTCTTCTCCTTTCCCCCTCCTCCTCTTCTTCCTCCTCCTCTCCCCCTCCTCCTCTTCCTCCTTCTCTTCCTCCTCCTCCTCTTCCTCCTCCTCCCCTCCTTCTTCCTCTTCTTCTTGTAAAGACTTCTATAGCTTAATTATCATGTGACTGTGATTTGGGTATATACTAAATGTAATCCCTGATTCATGCACAAAAGACTGTCTATTAGGGCAGGAGAGGTGGCCCAAGAGTTAAGAGGGCTAATTGCTCTAACACATGATCTGGATTGGATTCTCAGCATCCACACTAGGTGACTCACAACTTCCTGTGACTCCACCTGCAGGAATCGGAGGAGCACATGCACATATCAGAGACAGAGAGACCATCACGTGTGACCGCATCACGTGGTCATCACCAATTCCTTCCCCTCACAGCTCTTCCGTGGGCATCAGTGAAATGTCCACAAAACACTTAGGGCAAATCTGGAAGCAAGGTGGGATTGATTCCCATACATGTCTCAATAAGTTAAACATAGAAAATTATGTTATTTCTACCTCATTGGGACAGGACCAGATTTTGGGGTGTCTACCATGGGCTTCTGGGAGGAAAAAGTCCATTTTTGAATTACATAGTTACTTTAGGAAAAAAAGAACACAGACTAAGAAAAAAATGAATTTAAATTCGCATATAATTTTCAAATCTTTTTTTTTTTTGAAATGATAAGAAGTGAGCTCATTTGTCACTGCGGACAGAAGTCTTGCACAATTTGCTGAGAGTGTGTCAATATAATCGTGATCTTAGGAAGTTTTTAGAAGGAGACAGAACAGATTGTGCCCAAGGGTCATTCCAGCCTCTGGACCTTCAGATGGTGGCTTTGAAGAGGACGGAACACTGTGGTTATTGTGACCTCCAGCCCCTCCCGCCCTGTTGCCACTTGTAGATGCTGTTGACAAGCTGAGGCTCCTGGGAGCCAGTGCTGGCAGGTCTAGCCACAGGCCACCGAGGCTCTGTGCAGTGTAAGCTTGGCCCAGAAGGAAGAACAGTGAAACAAATGTTGCCTAACACGAGCCCTCCACAGAAGCATACGGCTAAAATCCTCGTGGCTTGAAAAGAGACTTTTTGAAAGGAGACATTTGGGACATGTCTGAGCCGTCACTACATGACACTCAGATGAGAGGAGCCGGGGTGACTTGAGACACCTCACTTCAGAGAGGACACTGGCAGAAGCATTCACAGAGGGGATCTTGCCCTGTGATCCTGGAGGCCTGTGGCTGAACTGGCTTCCTCTACCCCACTTGAGCTCAGCTCCTCTGAGCTTAGTGACTGTGCCCTCCCTCAGAGGATGAAGGAAGAACACTGGCTGGTTTTGAAAATCCCAATTAACTCTGCTCTCCCTCCTTTGAGTAATTTTGTGCTTTGTATGATTGTTTCCCAGCAGTGGGTTCAGAGAGAAACTGCATGTTCTAGCCAAGCTTAATGATTGTTTTGTAAATATTTATAAATCCAATGCTATCTTTTCTCCCCCTATACTCTATCTGCCCATATCTCCTCAGAAGGCCCTGTCTGACTTTCCTAGACTCTTGTCAACATTCTCTAGGGCTGGGAAGGTATTTGATGGTAGCTGACATATTTCTGGTTTTGCTTACCAATGGTTTGGGAGTCGTCATTAGCAGCCTCATTCAGAAACATTTACAGGCTGCTTCCCAAGGCTGCCTCAACCTACAGTGTGTACAGGAACCGAGACACGGCCTCTTTGTAGAACCTATGTATTTTTCAAGGGAGGGAAACTCTTAAAATTCACTTATCAATTGAGGACAGTTCACCTTGATTGCAGTGATGTACTCTATACTATAAATGATTTTTCATTTTGCGTGTGTATGTGTGATAAACAAGGAAGAGAGAGGGTAAGATGAAATCTCAAAGTAATTTTGATTTGCATTTCCCAGCTGACGAAGGATGCTGAATATGTCTTTAAGTATTTCTCAGATATTTGAGTTTCCTCTTTTGAGAATTTTCTGTCTAGATCTGTACTGTATTCTTAATTGGGTTGTTTGTTTCTTGATATCTAGTTTTTTGAGTTCTTTCTGCATTTTTGGATATTAGCCCTCCATCAGATATGTAGTTGGCTAAAATCGTTTTCTATTCTGTATGCTGCTGCTTTGTCTGAATGCCTGCATCCTTGGCCATACAGAAGCTTCTCAGTTTCACGAGGTCCCATTTACTAATTGCTGGTATTATCACCTGTGCTAATAGTCATTCAGTTCAGAGAAATCTTTCCCTGTGCCAGTGGGCTCAAGGCTATTCTGCACTTTCTCTTCTGTCAGGTTCAGTGTGTCTGGCATCACATTAAGGTCCATGTGAAAACTGAGTTTTGTACAGGGTGCTAAGTATGGGTCTATTCCTATCATTTTTCTAACTTTATGTGTGTGGGTGTCTCTCCTGTCTGTGGGTATGCATACTATGGTCATGCGTCGTGACTTCAGAAGCCAAAAGACAGCATCCAATCCACTGAACCCCAAGTTATCAATGGTAATAAACCACCTCATGGTTGTTGAAAGTTGAGCCCAGGTCTTTTGGAAGGGTAGCCAGTGCTCTTAACCAGTAAGCCATCTTTCCAGTCCCTCTTTGCTTTAGATTTTTGTCTTTAAAATGTATTCAAATTTAATGTAAATAATTCCCCCAAATGGAGCAGAAGGTAATTTATCATTCTGGGGTGGGGGTGGAGGGGAATGAGGGGGGTGAGGAAAGTGGGGGGGTGGGGGATGAGGGTGGGGGGTTGAACTGAGGAGCCCGATCAGGTGGGCATCTGTTGCCTAAGTGAGGAGAACATCCAATTTTAACTCTATGATTGGACAGAAATGTACTCTGGAATGTTCTGGAAGAGCCCTGCTGGCAGAGACTGTAGAGGTGTGGGAACTGCTCCCCTGTAGTTATCGTGTTGCTCAAGCACAGACAGAAGGCAGCTCTAGAGCCAATCTAGCAAATCCCCTTTCTGTCTCAAAGAACCCGGATTTCAAAATTTGATTCATTTAAATTCCAGCTTCCAGTTCCCGTGGCTCTTCCCAGAGGCAAGATGGCACTCCATTTGGGGATGTTGGTGGGTTTGTGGGTTGTGGATTGCAGGTTGACAGCTTACAGGCAGTCGGCTTTCTACATATGTGGAACATGCCGTGCCAGGACCTTTCTCCTTATCATAAGCAAACAAGAAACTCAAAGTTCCCAGGCATGAGTGCCCTTCGGGTTAGCACTTGGTGGTATCTATCTGCACACCAAGCTTAGAAACCCAGGACTCCATCCAGGAAGACAGCTCAGATAACCCCAGTACGAAAGTTTCTCCGAAACATTCTATGGGCTAATTTTTGCCTGAGTCTCCACTGAAGGAATCTTCAGAGAATAGAATGCCATCCAGAGAGGACAACACAGAGAGGACAACACAGGATCTGTATAGTCAGGAGCACCTAGGGGTGCCTGTCTATCTTAATGGAAATAGAGGGCAGGCAGCATAGTGTTCCCGACCCATAGAGCGATGCCTTGTTATGGGTGCCCTAACTGTGGATTCCAATCTTCTCAAGCTCACCCTGTCTGCGGCACTCCAGAACTTGGACCCGTCACTTAGCCTCTCTCAATCCTAGTCCCCTCGGCCCTAGAAAAGCTGTGTATAGCATCACCCACCACACAGAACTGCCCCAGATTGGTTGGTCTAAGCTAAGCATCTCCCCAGCATAGATAAGAGAATGTGTGACCAGTGCTAGTTCTTACCCTTGACACTAATCTCTTAAAGGACATACAAATCATGAGTCCTTGGACCCTAGCGGTTCTCCTTAGGAAAGCATCTTGAACAAGCCAATGTGCTTTCCCCATCAGGATGGGCTTTATGGTGACCTAAGCTTCAGACTCACTTGGGGGCTGGGAAAGCAAGTGCCACTTTCCTATGACATTGTCTCATTGCAACCCATGACGGATCAGCATCCGTCTCTAGCCATTCATATTTAGACCCTTCCTCCCAAACTAACACTGAGCTTTTAGAACATTTCCAGCCCAGTTGTCCTAATTAGAATGTGGTGCTTTCTGAAAACCACAGCCTGGGGCATGTACTTCCAAGCACCATGGTTGGGGAGCCTCTCACAACCAGGAGTGGATGGCAGCCTTCCCAGGAATAGGATGCAGTTATTCCTTCCGGATTTTAGTTGTTTGCCACGGCTATTCCCCTCTCCCTCCTCTCTGCTCCCTATCTTGCTGTAAATCCATGATCTAGGATTTAATAAATCTGCAAAGTAAGTCTAGGAAGTTGAAGTATGAATTTTAATATCTGTTCAACTTATAACCAGAGGTGTGCATTATAATTTCAAAATAATAAGAGGTTTTGAACTCCCTTTCTTAAAAAATAAAAATTAAAAAAAAAGCAAAATGAAAGGAAAGATTTCTTCCAATTTAATAAAATGAATATGTTACCCATTTGGTCCTAGAATTCAAGTTGGTGAATTCCATGTCAACAAAGCTTGGCTTACTTAAGTATTGGAGAAACTGAAAATGTGACTGTCAGACATTCCATATAAATGCAGAACCACCAGATTGTCGAATAAAACCTTGACCTATTATTCTCATAAGCACACTAATTATCAGCCTTTTGTCAATATTTAATGTGTTTCATTCTCTTTGATTTCCTAGAGCATTATAAAGAAAATGTCACTGTCACACCACAAATGCTTCTGTACTCATTTCCAAGTAATAGGAGTTTTGGAAAAGGCCACTGTGTGCAGGAGAGACCACTTAGCAGTTAAGAGCACTCACTGTTCCTCCAAATTTGGTTCCCAGCATCCTCGCCAGACTTATATCCATCGGTAACTCCATCTCCAGAGGATTCCACGTCTTTGTCCTCTGCAGAGGAGCCCATGTCTCTGGCCTCTGCAGATACTTGGACACGTGCATATCCTCATGCAGATACCCTTGCCTACACATGACTAAAAATAAAAATAAATACTTAAAAAATGCTATTAGGGGACCTGCCAAAAATGCAATAACTTCTATTGTAGCCTTTGAGTCTTGGAATTTTAACCCAGTTAGTGTCTCACCAGATATATTTGCAGCAATACTAGTTTTGATGGGCATCATTGCCTCAGACTGAGGTATCTTATGGCCAAATTACTTGAGGGGGGGGACATCTGGCATTGACAATGTTAACCACCTATAATGCTTAATATTTTAACATGTAAGTTCCATATGAATGTCAAAGATGGAAAGAGTATGGACAGAAGCTTTGAAGTCTAATAACAGCACATCTCTTCCCTCCATGAACAATGTGACCATCATGTATCACGAAATCCATTGAAGAAGGGTGGTGGTATCCAGATTGCAAGCTCCTCTCTGGGTCCTTGTGGGGATTTGAAAGGGATGCTGGCTTTCAAGAGAGCTCTGATAAGAAGCCTTGGGTTGGGCATGAAATGTCCTCATACACTCGTGTGTTTGAATGATGGGTCTTCCAGCTGAAGGGACTTTTCTGGAGAAGTAGGTGGAACCTCTTATTGAAGGAAATAGGTCAGAAGTGAACTTAAAACCAGCCTTTCTTCCTGTCCACTCTTTCTTATCCTGCCCCCACCCCCCCATGTGGGAAGTCAGGGAATCTTAGTGGCTAAAAATTTCAACCACCATACTCTTCCTGTGCCCATAGAGTGCACCCTCAAACAGTAGACCCAATAAAATATCCAAGAACCAGGGTTGTGCCTCTTATAACATCTTCCCAAACAATGCTTTCATTGTGGATGTCTCCAGACATCGAATGGAGTGAGTCATGAATTCATGTGTCTCAGGATACCTTCTTATATCAGCATATCAGTGGCAAAAGACCCAAGGTGGTAATCTGCAGGAAAGAGGAAAGGAAATGTCAGAGATCCTGTGATGTTATGCTTCAAAGCAGAGGTTCAAAGGTTACCCAAGCAGAGAGCTCCTGAGCCACGATGTGGGCTGTAGAGCTCAGAGGTGAGGGTGAGGTTGTTAAGAAAAGCCACTGGGCAGAACGGGAGTCATGTTGAAGCACAGCAAGTCCTCCACTGAGTAGAAAGGGAAGTCCTAGATTTATTTCATATTTTAAGTTGGCTACATGTTTGTGTACGTGTGCATGTACATATAAGTGCAGGTGTCTCCAGATGCCAGAGAGGGTGTTGGATTCCCAGGAGGTGGGATTATAGGTGGTTGTATGCTGCCTAATGAGATACTGAGAGCTAAGCACAGGTAGACACCCTCAATGGCTGAGCCAGCTCTCGAACCCAGGGAGTCCTGTTTTAAACGAGGACTTGGAATTGCCCTTGACACTAAGTAATATGTGTTATCTAGCTCTTTGACACTCAGTGTGGGTCATGGGATGGTGTTATTGTTATTGTTAGCTCTGTATTGTTATTGCTCTTGTAGAAGTTATTGTTAGTTATTAATGTTTCTTTTTACAGACACATTAGCTTGGAAGACACCAAGGAAGCAATAGCGTTTTCCCACAGATGGCTTGGGAAATAGGATTTAGGTTATTCTTGACAATTCCTTTAGTGATATCTCTTCTTTTACAGATGTACTCTGCTTCCAAACAAGTGACTGATTCCTTCTTAGGGACCCATATGACTTTCATTGATAGGCTTGCATTTTGGAAGATTATGTAAGCTAATTGTCATGAGCCGCAGTCAGCACAGGTAGACGTTCACACTTGGAGAAACTCAGCGAAGTCGGAAGGACTAAAAAGATCCCTTTGTGCCCACTGAGTAGAAAGACAAGAAGAACAGAATGTGGTCAAACTGCTTCCTTACTCAACCCCACACTTAATTTCCATCCTTCCCTTGGTGTGTGTCTTAGGTGATGTGTATATGTTTGTGTGTGCACACTCGTGTGGGTGCATGTGCCTGTGTGCATTGTGGAGGCCAGAGATCAACATCAAATGTCCTCCTCCTGTGCTCTCTGTGTTATTTTATGAGATGAGTTGTCGCTGAAGCTAGAACTAGCTTGTCTGGTCCGTGAGCTTCAGGTATCATATTGTCTTTGCCTCCCAGAACATACAACTTGCCTGTGTCTCTACACGGGTGCTGGGGATCCAAACTCAGGTCCATACGTTTGCATGGGAAGCACTTTAACCTGTGCCGCCCCTTCCATTTCTCCGTTCTTTACTGATCACACACATTTGACAGTTTAACAACTGCATGTGAGTCCATCTCCCATGTGTATAATCTTATTTGAATTTTCCCTTTGGATGCATTCACCATGACGGAGACAGACCTAGTCAGCAACTGCATCATAATTCTATTTGACAGAAAACACAGATACAAGGCAAGACTGGAGACCTGTCCCCTCCACAGAGTTTCATACTCCCATCTCCCGGGGATTGTCTTGACTTTGGGCTATGCAGAAATGTTCCAAATGGTCTATTAGAAGGTTAAAGAAAGTAACGTGTGCAAATATATATATATACATATGTATATATATATACACATACATATATATATACATATATATATATATATACATATATATATATAGCATTCAATATAACAGGATATATGCACTTAGTAAATGTTAGGCTCCTTTCCTTAAGATATGCAAGGCCTGCCTGGAGCAAATGATGGCCTTAGACAAGTTGTGACTTGTCCTCTTTAAAGCCACATAATTTGGAATTTTAGAGTTGAGATTGCACAAATCATTTAAATCGACCTTTCCCAAAGTGTTTCTCAACCTGTGTTAATTAGGTCGCAATCTCTGTCACAAATGGTTTGACCTCCTCTGACTACTTAAACAGTCTGATTCCCCCAGAGTCTTTGCATTTAATAAAAAAGTCTGATACAATTTACTCAGTGGAGAGGCTGCGAGTCTTAGAGATGAGGTATACAATACATAAAGGACAGCTGATAGCTGATGTTGTTGGGTTATGTCAACATAATTTTGCATTGACTTGATCTCACATAGAGTAGACAGATCAATCAATATTGAGAGAGAGAGAGAGAGAAAGAGAGAGGGAGAGGGAGAGAGAGAGAACACTTCTCTGTATGGATCAGATATTACCATAACTACCTGTTTTTTGACTTCAAAAGACAGGCAATAGACAGGCAATTAAGTCCAATGCCAACAGTACACGTGATCACATTTACAAAGTGTCTATATGGCATATCCTTCCTGAATTTTCCTTGTATGGCGGGATATTCCAGGTCTGCAGGAATGATTTATTAGATTCGAGCAGCATGGCCCTGTTGGAGCCAGGCATGCTGGAGGAAGATTAAGAAGGGAGACAAACACATCTGACAGTATAATTACACTTACAACTCTTAATGGTATTGTGCATGTATCAAAGATGTTGTGTCCAAATTTAAAGAGATAAATATTTTAAATTTAGAAAATGGAAACACTTTTCTGTTGGAGGCAAAGAAAACAAAAAGAGAATTTAATAATATGTCATTCAAAAATTGCTTTAAGTAATTATGTTATTTCAGATCTCCAAGACAAATTGGCCACACCACAGACCAGGGCATGGGCTATAATTTAATAAACACATGTCCCACAAGAATGATGAGGAATATGGCCAGAGGCTAAAACTGGATGCATACATGATCTAAGGGTGTAACTTTGTTTATAAAACAAATCAGTGTCTAAACTTGGACTCCTATTGACTTACTGAAATCAAAGTTTTGCATGAACTGTTGGTTTTTTGACAGGGGCACCTTCTCCAACCCGCTTTCATTGGGTTTATTTGCACAGATGCCCCAGTGTGGCCAGGCAGGGAGAACTAAGCAGATGTTTTTAGGAATTGTTTTATTTTTTTTCCTATTCAATTTTCCTTGACTCACTCCCAAAATTTTTCCAACATCCTCAAAATTTCTCCAGCTCTCTCCCTCACGTCAAATGAATTCTAGAAAACAGACCTTGGGAGTTTGAAAACTGCCAGAGGGTTCTGTATTCACCTCTCAGCCCTGTAGTGTGCCACCAAGATCCAGGAGCCAGCTGATGGGAAAATGGGGCTCGAACTCATGGCCCTGCATGATCAGAAGGCCTTTGGTAAGTCTCTTCATTGTTTAACCTCAAGATTTTCATCCTGACAGAGGAGGATGGAATGACAGTTGGGGTCTCAGTTACACCACTGTGCAATGAAAAGATGCATTGGCTGAGTCACTGACAGAGACAGAGGTCTTTGCCCACATCTGCTGCTTGACACAATATCTGCCAAGAAAAAGCATTCAATGGGTGACACCTATCCCTCGCTTATCTATCCACATGCACATCTTGACAGGAAGGCAATGGATGCTGGAAGTTACTCAGAGCTGCTTCCAGCCATCACTTTTCTTGCTTCTATGTTTGGATTTCACCAACTTTTTAATATTCATTATTATTATTATTATACCTTAAGAGAAGTCAGGCAAAATACAGTCAGTGTATTATTATTATACCTTAAGAGAGAAGCCACCATGTCGTTGGGACACGCCACCTTTCAGGTTCATAGGCTGTGGTTTGTTCAAGCTGAGGGGTGGGAATATTCTGAAACTGTTCCCAACGCCAAATTCAAGGGATGAATGTCTTGAAGTATTGTCTCAGATTAAATTCTGAAATCAACTTAGAGTAAATTGGAGGCTGTCTGGAGCTCTGGGTTCAATTCTTACCCATTGGCATTCACACCATGTTAGCTACCCTCATCATCCTCACCTCTTACATAATACTGGTTAGAAGAGCACACATCTTGCAATGCAGAATTGAGAAATATTTGATTTTTTTTTTTTTGGCTTAGGGTAATGCTACAGTAAGTAATCCGCGTTTCGCTGCTGTGATGTCTAACTATTAATATTTCCACTGGGCAGAAAAATGTGTGTAAGCACCAAGCTCCCGTTGAGTATATACCACTGGTACAAAGTGAACACATTAGTGACAAAGAATGGATGCCAGAGATATACTGGGTATGAAACAGACATGCACAAGGCAAATAAGAAGGAATACAATGAACTACATACAACTGTTTCCCAGCCATGCTCACAAATCACTGTGCTTATCAAGTATCTGCAAAGGCCGGAAGAAGAATGTCAGGTCCCCTGGAGATGGAGATATAGTTGTGAATAGTCTGACATGGGTGCTGGGGACCAAAGTGGGGTCTCAGCAAATTTCATGCTCTTAAGCTCAGAGCCACCTCTCCTGCCTTCATTGGTCATGCCTTTTAATCTTTATAATGGACTCCCTTCCTACACTATGCTCAGCTGCATTTTCCTCATGAGTCATTGAAAGCCCAAAGAACTTAGGGAACTTGTCCAAGTTCAATGTCCAGAATGTGCTGGAACTGGGGTTTGAACCCTCATTTGATCCCCTTTGGAACCTCTGTTTATTCAGAATGTCAAGTTGCCTCCTTCCTTGGAGTGAGAATTCCAGGAATGGAAGAAAGATTTATAAAATATCTCTCTCTCTCTCTCTCTCTCTCTCTCTCTCTCTCTCTCTCTCCCTCCTCTCTTTCTCTCTTTCCCTTTTTTTCCACTTCTCTCTATCCCTCTCTGTCTCTCCTCTCTATCCCTCTACTCCCTCTCTCTTTTCTTTTCCTTCTCTCTCTCAAACGTTTACCAACACATTTAAAGCCCTGATACACTTCCCACATGAAACCTTAGAATGTGTGTATAGCACCCACAAGGCCCTATATATTACATTTGTCTTTTCAGGACATCCCCTTCCCACATATTAAACACGATTCTCATAACTGCTAGAAACTGGCCAGCACTACATTTTCTTTCAAAGGTAATTATTTTGAAGTTAATATTAATTCAAGACATACAATTTTGCAGACCAGCATGCCAAAGCTACTCAGAGCATCTAGAAATAATAAAAGAGCAAAGGATTAGTCATTTTTTTCTCTCCCAAGGACTTTCTTATTTATCTCCTTCAAAGCTAAAACCTTAACAAAACCCAACTATTGTTGAAGTGTTGGAGAGATTTTTCTATTTTCTTTTTTGTCAGAATGATTACTCTTGACAGAAAATGAGTCTTTTAAGAATGAAGCTATAAAAATAGTAAAAGAAAGAGGAAGGGAAAAAGTTATCAGAAAATCTTACTGGAAAAAAAAAACCTAAAAAGATCAGAGAGTAGCTTTCTGGGATGACTTAACCAATGTTTTATTATGAGTTTGACATCTGACCCTTCTGTCCTCCCTAGCCAAAAATGCTCAGCTTTTTATTGTATTAATTTCAAATTTATATGTGCATAAAGAAATAACCTACTTTCTCGGGAACATGTTCCATTATAGATTATAAATAACACAGGAAATCAGTTATTTTGGAACACATCTTTGTTCCCTCATGTCAGTTCTGGTTTTGAGTATCAAGCCAGAAGACGAACCCTTAAGACAACACAAGAACTTTTTATTTTTTCTTTTAATAAAACCACTCTTCCTTTTTTTGTCACACTTTCATTAAACATTTTATGAATGCACTAAAAAATATCAAAGCCAACTTTAAAACGTTCTCCTCTCAATGCAGAGTTATGCTCCTCCAGTCTCCTCACTCTGTCTGCCATGGAACACTTCAGCTAGATTGTGAACGTGGTCTTTATGGACCCCTGAAGGTCTCAGCGTGTATTTCTCCAGTGAGAAATACAGCGAAAAGGAATAGAAACATAAAACCCAGTGAAATATTACAACATTCCCTGTGAAACCGTGACAAAACTTTAAAGGAACATTCAAGTCATTAATGTACACTTTTCTTTACCCCATCTAACAGATTCTTGGTGATGGGCAGTTATGTGCTGGATACTGTGGTGTGACCAATTGTGATCTAGCAGGTTAAGTAGTCTCACCCCAAAAGCTGAAACCCTAGTAGTAGGAGATGGTTGTATAAGCAGACTGTACTCTGTGTTTGAAGGGGACACTGGCCATAGAGAAAAACAAAACAAAACAACAACAACAACAAAAAACACCGAAAGAGTGGAGTTGGCTAAGAAGATCTCCCAGAGAAAGTGGTTTGAGGGAAGATTAGGCATGAGCAGGGGAAGAACATGATCCTTGAAGGAAGATTCTCTAAAGGAGGAGCCAAACATTGCCAATGCCCAGGAGTTAAAATGTGGTGTCCAGGACTCAACACAAGCATCTGTTTTAACAGGACCTGTCAGGTTGTGCAAATAGGGATGAAAGGAAAAAGATGCATGAATTGGAAAGACACCACTTAGTGCTACTCATCAACCAAGATGGTGTTGAGAGAAAGGGGCTTGGTGGGGAGATGCAAAGAGAAAATATCTCTAGCATTACCAAATTTTTGTTATTTTGTCTCTGCATGGAAAAGATCCAGGGAAGGCAGATATTGTTCAATATGTTTCTAATATGTCTGTCATCTACTCTTTCTTAAAACTCAACCTGCTAAAAGTCCTTAGGAATAGCCCTTTGGATTTCTATGTGAAATTTGATAATTTATTCTCATATTCTCATATTCTCTCTCTCTCTCCCTCCCTCCCTCCCTCCTTCCCTCCCTCCTAGACTTCTGACTATGATATTAGGCATGCACAAATCAGGATCTAGAGAAATGATATGTATCATATATTTTTAGTTGACAAATCTGCATTTATTTAGGTCTCCTACACCAGCTTGTGTTAAAATTTTGATGCAGAGTTCTTAACATTTTTAATAGGTTTCTTCTTCTTCTTTCTTCTAACGGATCAAAAAATGCTTTATTTCTTCATATTGACCTTGTATTTGATGACTGTGTAATCACCGATTTATCTGAAAATCCCGTGGGATTACATGTGTGGCCAAATGTGTCTTCAGTAAAGAATAACCACTTATGTTTTCCTTTGCAGAGAGACAGAAGGATGGGCCCCTACAGTGGCCAGTGGAGGCAGTAATGGCTGCCTTATTTGCTCACTAATCTCAGGGGGAAATCTCTCAAGACCTCACTGCTCAACACAGAATTTGCAGCAAGTTGCTTTTAGACACTGCTAGTGGATTATGTCCTTTCTAAGATCCTGTAAGCATTCATCATAAAAGCTGTTGATGTTCTTTTTCAGTCACTCTTTCTGCATTTATTAAGTTAATAATAATTTTATTCTGTTAAAATGGTGAATTACACTCATTAATTTTCAAATATCGAATGAATATTATATTCCGGGAAAGATTCCAACTTGGCTGGTCCTAATTCACTGCCTAAAAATTTTAAGATGTTTCCATCTACATTCCTGAGCATGTGATCTTTCTTCTTACAATGTCTTTATTCACTTCTGTATTCAAAGGACATGAGCCTCGGAAAATGGGTTTATGTTTTCTATTCCTGGAAGGCTTTTATAAGGCTTGTCTTATTTCTGCTTTAAATGGTTGGGAGATGTAGCCAGGAGAACCTTGTGTGCACACATTTTTGTGCAGGGAACTCGGTTACAGGGATATTTGTGTAAAAGCACTATGCCCCTGCCTCTCACTTTTTCCTTCAGTTTTGTCTTTTCAGATTTTTCAAGGAATTTGCACATTTCAATAAATCTACAAATTTATCTTATCTTTCTAAATTCTGTGGGACTTGTGATCATGCATCTGTGTATGGACATTGTTTTTGGACATTGGAAATATGTATTGTTCTTCTGTTGAAGATCATCCTTATGTTTAGGGAGCTGTTTTTGTTCCTGAGTTTTTGGGGGTTTGTTTTGTTTTGTGTTTCACTGTTTTCTTAGTTAGGGTTTTACTGCTGTGAGCACACACCATGACCAAGGCAACTCTTATAAAGGACATCTGATCCTTACGTGTGTGTAGTGGCATTCTGGGGCCCACACACATCCACACCAAATAAATAAAAAAACAAAACATTTAGAAATTGGAGCCAAGTTTTGGTATATTAATAGGCTATCCTGAGGGGAGGACTCACCTTCGTGGACCCCCTCTCTACCGTCCCCGTGAGGTCCCACTGAGCAGCATACTTATCCTCAGGTGTGGAGAGATTCCAAGGTCACTGGTGCCAAGGTTCTGCCGTGCTTCTGAATTTGCATAGGGTCTAAAGCTGCAGGTATGTGTCGTAGTTAGAGGTTTACTGCTGTGAACAGACACTATGACCAAGGCAAGTCTTATAAAGGACAACATTTAATTGGGGCTGGCTTACAGGCTCAGAGGTTCAGTCCATTATCATCAAGGTGGAAGCAAGGCACTATGCAGACAGAGATGCTGGAGTTGCTGAGTTCTACATCTTCATCTAAAGGCTGCTAGGAGAAGAACATGGCTCCAACATGGTTAAGAGGAAGGTCTCATTGCCCAGCCCCACAGTGACACACTTCCTCCAACAAGGCCACAACTATTCCAACAAGACCTTATCTCCAAATAGTGCCACTCCCTGGGTCAAGCATATTCAAACCACCACATTCCACTCCCTGGCCCCCATACACTTGTTCAAACATATGAGTCTATGGGGAACATACATATACATGTCATAATACAAAATACATTTAGTCCAATTTCCAAAGTCCCCCTAATCTATAGCAGCCTCAAAAATCCTAAAAGTCTAAGGTTCAATGTCTCATCTGAGATTCATCCAATCACTTAACTGTAATCCCTAAAGCAAGGAAGGAAATCAGCTGGGCAAACTCCAAACTCTTCATCTCCATGTCTGATGCCAAAGCAGTCTTCAGATCTCTGACTTCTTTTTCATCTTTGTTGACTGCAACAAACTTCCTTCTCCTGGGCAGCTATTAGCAGCTTTCCTCAGCAGATAGCCCATGGCTCTGGCATCTAGAACATCCTGGGGTCTCCAAGGCAACTTCAATGTTACAGTATCTTGTTCCAATGTCTGAGATCCACACATGATCATCTGGGTTCCTCAAAAGAGCTTGGATTACTTCAACTCTGGCCTCTGTGACACTCTAGGCTCTGGTTGACTCCACTCCATTCTTGCTGCTATTCTTGGTGATCATCACATGGTATTGGCATCTCTAATACACTGGAGTCTTCTGCTAGCCCTAGGCTTCACCAATAGCCTCTTGTAGGCTCTCTTCATGATGCCAAACCTCAACTTCTTTTCATGACCCCCTTCAGTCCTGGCTGTCAACTGCAACTAAGACTGCACCTTCACTCATGACCTTCCCTGGTTTCTCACAGTGCCAAGTCTTGGCTGCTCTCCATGACTCTTTCATGGTTTCAAAACCAGTACTACCTGGATGATTCTTACACATTACCAAGTACAGCTGCAGCACAAGGTACAACCTTGCCTATCTCTGGACCACAACTTCTTTGTGCACACACACACACTTCCCAGATTTTAACTCAGTGATGCTGGTTTCTTCTTAATCACTGCTTATTTCTTAGCTCTAGCTAACAAGCATCAATTGTTCCAGAAGTCCCTTCTATTTTTTGACTCTAAAGTCAAAGTCACATGGCAGAAGCCGCAGAGTTCTGCTGCTTGCTAGAGCTGGATCATGGTCCCCTTGTTTTATTATATTATCACCAGCTTTCTGTTTCTCAATTCTTTCAATGCCTAAGTTCTGGAACTTGCTCTGTATCTTGACCTTGAACTCAGAGTTCTCCATGTCTGTCTCCTGGGATTAAAGTATGCTCCACCACACCTGAACTTAAGCTTTTCTCTACTTGGAACTTGCTATCTCCTAGCTGGCCTTGAACTCAGAGTTCTGCTTGCCTCTGTCTCCTGGAATAAAAGGGCGGTACCACCTTGCTTGGGCCTAAGCTTTTCATGGCTACTGTGTCTCATGCTCCAAATCAAAAGCCTGTGTCTTCTCCCGGAGGATCCGGCTATACCAATCCTGGGCATATACCCAGAGACTTTACCTGCATGCAATAAGGACACATGCTCCACTATGTTCATAGCAGCCTTATTTATAATAGCCAGAAGCTGGAAAGAACCCAGATGTCCCTCAACGGAGGAATGGATTCAGAAGATGTGGTATATCTACACAATGGAATACTACTCTGCAATTAAAAACAATGAATTCACGAAATTCCTAGGCAAATGGTCAGATCTTGAAAATATCATCCTTAGTGAGGTAACCCAATCACAAAAGAACACACATGGTATGCAGTCACTGATAAGGGGATATTGACCCAGAATCTCAGAATACCCTAGACACAATCCGCATATCAATAGATTTCTAAGAAGATGGTAGGAGAGACCCCTGGTCCTGGAAAGACTGGATGCAGGGGAACACCAGGACAGAGTAACGAGAGGGGGTTGAATGGAGAAAAGAGGGAGGGAAGGGGGCTTATGGGACTTTCGGGGAGGGAGGAAACGGGAAAGGGGAAGTGATTTGGAATGTAAATTAAAAAATAAAATAAAAAAAAAGCCTGTGTCTTTCATTTCCAAGTGTAGTTCATTCCAGACTAAAAGTCTAAGTGAAAACAATAACCAAGAAATAATAATGTCCAATATGATAAAACTATTCCTTGCTCAATGGCAAATACATAAACAATAAGCTTTGCTGGGTGGGATCTTGCCACAAAGGCATCACTGTCTTAGTCTTTTAATCTCCTTGAATATAGGATTCAGCTCTATTTTACTTCCTGCTGCCCCTTTATTACTTGAACCATAAGTTTTATATTTTTCCTTTATCAGCTTGCTCCTTTTCATTAAAATGCTCTTCATAAGACTAAACCAGAAAACAAAGTCTGTGCTGGACTTGAGACTTCTTTTATCAATACAGTTAATAGAATTTTCTTTACTTTAGCCCTCATTAGACTTTTCAGACAAGGACAAAGGGAGCCATACTCATCACAAAAATACAACAAAATAGTCTCTAGGCCACATACTGAAATTCTTCTCTACTGAAACCACTTTGGCCAGGTCTGCACAGTTCAAATCATTCTCAGCATACTCCTACTACGATAGCCCATTAAATCCAATTTAAAGCATTCTACTGCTTTCCAAATCCAAAGTCTCCAAATCCTTCTAAACAAAAGCATGGTCAGGCCTAGATATCAATACCCCACTCCTGGTACCAAATTTTGTCTTAGTCAGGGTTATACTGCTATGAAGAGACAACATGACCAAGGCAACTCTTATAAGCACAACATTTAACTGGGGTTGGCTTGCAAATTCAGAGGTTCTGTAGAGCATGGCAGCATCCAGGTAGACATGGTACACGAGGAGATGAGAGTTCTACATCTTCATCTGAAGGCTGCTAGGAGAAGACTGTCTTCCATATGGTTAGGAAGAGAGTCTCATTGCCCAGACCCACAGTGACACACTTACTCCAACAAGGCTATATCTTCTCAAGAAGACCACACCTCCAAATAGTGCCACTCCCTGGGCCAAGCATATTCAAACCACCACAGTTGTGGTATGTGTTGCTTCCCTCTCATTCTCTGTCGGTTCCTAGCTATTTCATTTCTTTGGCCTCTCTTGCTCTACCATTTCTGAAATACTCAGGGACCCGATTAGCATTCTCTCTACTTTTCTAGTCCCCACACTGTCTGGCTTTATTTTATATGCAAGCAAATATGGCTGCAACCAATAGCTAGGTAACATCATCGCAGTGTGCCTGGCATGAATATTGTGTATTTACTTTGGACTTTGATTTGAGCTATTGGTTTTAAAGTGATCACATTGATTAATCTCCATGTTTGCAAGCTTTCTGATGCTTTTTTATACTGACTTTAGCATCATTTCTCTATAAGTGAAGAATGTAGTCTACAATCAACCTTTTAAAGTAAAATGTTTAATTTATATTTAACTTTATATTTAAAAAGAACTTGTATGCAATTCTGTCACTATGGTGGAAATATATACACTCCACCCAAGTCAGCTCAGTTCAGGTTAAGGGCAGAGTTACCATGATTTTTCATGTAGAAGTTCCAAGTTTGTTTGTTTGTTTGTTTCTAATATCAGTCATTTGAAATTTATTAAGGTTTACCTGAGGTCTCAGCATCTTGTTAATTTTGCTAAATTTTCTGTATAATCTTGGAAAGATATAATCATTTAATTCACTTCTTTATATGTCTATATAGTGACCATGTTGTTCAGATATATTTTGTTGTGTTTCTGTTTCAGTTTATATAATAGTTACGGGGAAAGTTATGATAGATATTCAGCGAAGACAGTTGCTTTTTATCCCTTTAATTCTTCTACTTTTGTTGTTTATTTTGTATCTGTTTGGCTAGGTACACACACTTAATGATATTCTGCTTCTTAATAGTAGGTCCTATACTGATAGAGATCCCTGTGTGTCTCAGTCCGTAGGTTTTCCCCTGCAGTTTACTTCTGTTCACATTGATAACACCTGCATGAATTCTGTCTTGGTGCATTCAGCAGTGTGTGTCGACTTTCCTATATCCTTTTAAATAAAGCACATGTAGTTACGATGCCTGTCTGGTTCTGTTTCAGAAGTGGGACCTTTAGCCTATTTACATCTAGTACAATTGCTGTCTGTTATCCTATTTGTATTCTGTTTGTCCTTCCTGATTCACTGTCCTCCTTTCCAGCTGGTTTCCTTTAAGGTACCCATTCCTTGCATTCTTTTTTTCATGGTAGGCACTCACAATCCCTCCAGTCCTAAAGAAGATCCCTATTTCTCTAAACATGTCCCCTCCCTTCACTGACACTAAGCTTTGGCCTTTCTGGTAAGATCTTTCTTTTATTACTCTGTATTTCTGCCTCTTGCTCTATTCCAAACAATCTCCTTCTTGATTAAGATTTGGCACACCAAAGTCATCTGAGTGAGTCAAATCTTGATTTCACAACTCACTAGCTGTGTGTCTATGGTCAAGTTGCCTAAGCTCTGTCTCATTCTCTCCATCTAAAATATGAAAATTATGTGACTCGGGTGATTATGAGAGCCGAACAAGGTCAAGTCTATAAAAATGCCTGACATTAGCCTGGTATAAGATATGCATTTGGAGAGTGTTAACTGTTATTATTCTTGGTAAGCACTGCAGGTGAGGTGCAGCAGTGGCATTAGGAATTCAAAACTACAGTATCTATCTTTAGTAGGATAACATCCATTGTCTGCTGGAATTATTTCTATTAACGTATTAACATGTCTTGATAACTCGCAAACTGAATATGTCAAAACTGAAGCCTTTGCTTTTTTTGACACAGAGTCAATCACTCCTGCTGTTTTTGGTGGAAACTCTGTACTTTCAGAAGCCCCTCCTCTTTCTACCCACCCTTTGTCACTGTCATGAACCAATTATTTTTCTTTGATTGTTCTGCTTGCTCCTTCTCTTCCTTCCTCTGGCACCTTTTCTGTAACACTGGTCTTTCCTGCACCAGGTCCAGAGCTTGCACGTGCTAATTTTTGTCCTTCAAGCTTTTGTCCGTTCTCCTGTTGAATCTGCAGCATGAGAATTTTTTTATAATTCAGCCATTCATTCCCTCACTTCACTTTTATGAAACCTCTGTCTAATACTGTTGGCACCCAGCTCCTTTCCTCTGCAAGTGGGAGCCCCACTGGGTGTGGGACTTGGAATGTCTTGTGGTACCCAAACGTAAGGAGACAAAGAAAGGTCAGGTTGTTAAAGATCCACAGGCTCCCATCCGGAATTGCAGAAACACCCAGTGGAAACAGCCAATCCAATCAATTTAGAAACAATAAGAACAGTTGTGGATGTAATCCATGCAACAAATATCCATGAAAATTGCTTATGTACAGAATCAAATAAATTAATTCGAGAGAAGAGACAGCTCTTTCTCACAGTTGTGTTTCGATTATTAAGTGTAAAAGGAGAGAGAAATAGAGTCTACTCAAGCCCTTGAGGAATTACTGCTCCTCCGGAACAGGCAGCGAGCACCAGGACAGCCATTTTCTGAGGAGAAACCTGGCCGAGCCTGGTCGGAATGCTCACCAACGTTATGAGTCCTAAACTAGGATGGACTGAGACACACACGATTTTTTTTTTGTGGTAAATTTCGAAAAAGAAAATAGAATGTATTTTAGTGTTAAAATATGTAAATTGGTGTATATTCCATAAATTAACAGTTAATTTATCAGTTAATTATTAACTGGTCTTAGGGGTATCAAAATCATTGAAATACAAGAACCTCAAAGAGCACGCATAGGTTATTAGACACCAAGGAAAAGCTGCAGAAGGGTACAATGTGGGATCCTTGGAAAGGTCTTGGAGCACAAGAATATTGCTGAGAAAACAGATTTTAAATTAGATCTCAAGTGTGAGTGAAAACAATGTGTTAATGTTAATTTCTCATTTAAAGGTTTTTTGTTTTTGTTTTTTTGTTTTTTTTTTTTTGTTTTATTTTGATTTTGTTGTTGTTGTTGTTTTAGATATGTGTCTCTGTGTGGGTATGTACACAAGAATGCAGGTCCCTGCAGGGGCCAGCAGCACAGGAACCTTCCATTGCTTAAATAAGTGACCGGCAGTTGTGGAGGGCCTGATGTGGGGGCTGGGAACCAAACTTTAGTCTTCCTCAAGAGCAACAGTGTTATTAACCTCTGAGACATATCACCAGCCCCCTGGGTGTTGTTGTTGCTGTAATGTAGTTTCATGCTATGGTAACATTAAGGGGAGAAAGCTAAAAACATAAAAGGACTATCATTTTTGTATCTTGTAAGTCTAAAATTAGTTGATATAAGCAAAAAGAAAAAATATTGAAATCTGACCTACAGATTTCACTATCTTCCACTCAATCCCTAACGTTCTGGCATACTCTCTTGCTAAGTCCACCTCCACTCTCATGCAGTCTCTGGAGATGTTGCCTATACCCTGGACTGCCCACTGCCCAACCCTACTTACCCTTGGGGGTTGGAGGTGAGTTGGTGTGGAATCAACACAGACTCAGGATTAGGGTTCTTTTAATACCCTCCACCTGTGCTCCATTGGTCCCAAGAAAGCATCTCTTTTAAACATCAGTACCTGATTGGCTGGCATTGTCTGCCTCAGCAATCCTTGATCTCTCAGGCTGTCCTCAATTAGGTCCTCTGGCAGGAGATGCCTTTGCCGCTGCACGGCCCCTGGCATTTATGCATTCATGGAGATGCAGGCTACATGAGGACTTGCACATGCGCTTTGCTGTAAGGTTGAATCCAGCACGGTTTGTGTCCCGTTGTCCCCCACAGGTTCACCTTTGAGCAGTTGACCCCCAGTGGTGTCAGCGTTTAGGGTAACCATGGAAAATCAAGGAGGTGGGAGGAACTCGTTTTATTAAATCAGCCTCTTGCTTATATGGGGTTGTGGGAGGAGGTGGGGATATTGGGGTGGGGAAAGATGTTGTAGGAGGTGGTGTGAGATGACAAAGGGTATGAGGTGACTTAAAGGACCAATGAAGTTATTGTATGTCAGTGGTAGCTAGGCAAAGGCAGGCTTAAGCAGGTCATGCTGAGTCACTCTAGTGCAGAAGTGAGCGAGACATATCCCCAGACCCGAGTCAGGCTCAAGTCTATCCATTAGGTGGTAGATTTTTGCCCAAGTTAGGCTCAACAACAGAAGAATAATGCCCATCTCAACTGTCTGCTGTGGTCTGGGTTGATAGCTAATGTTCTGGTTAATGTTTCTAATCCATGCCTTTTCTCATCATTAAAGTGGGGCAAAATTATGTTTTGTGAAAGAGGTGGCTTTCAACCTGTGGGTTGTGATTTTTTTGGGGGGTGACCAGTCCTTTCACAGGGGTTGAATATTACATATCCTGCATATCAGATATTTATATTACCATTCATAACAGTAGCAAAATTATAGCTATGACAGGGCAACAAAAATAATTTTATGGTTTTGGGTCACCACAACATGAGGGACTGTTTTAAAGGGTCAAAGTATTAGGGAGGTTATCAGTCACTGGGTTAAAGAGATGTCAAATCAAATGAGGCAGGACTTCCAACGATAAGCGCAAGGACTCACACACAGTAGGTGCGCACACAATACATTTCAGACATCAGAGCAAATGCAGCTTCCTTTAGAAGCACTCTGATTGATTGGTAAGATGACCTTGGTTACTCTGGCTCCCTTCAATATATACCAATTCAATTCACAGCACTTAAGTACATATTTGATATTTAATAAGCTTCTCTTAAGTTTAGATAATTTCCTCAATTAAATATAAAATCACCCAATGCAGAGCCATGCTTTTTCTATCTTGCGGTAACTGCCTTATTCAGCATTCAGCACACAGCTCATGATGGATGTTCACTGACTGATTGATTAGAGACTTGGCAGCACTATTCTTTCAGCTTCCTAATGAGTTGAAGCTTTCATAAACTAGCTGATAATATTGAACGCACCGAAAATGTTGCAACCAGCGAGTGGGCAAAAAACATTCAAATACAGGACTGGAGAGATGGCTCAGCAGTTAAGACTGTGTACTGCTCTTGCCGAGGACTGGGGTGGGGTTCCCAGGTGGCTTACAACTGACTTTAACCCCAACTTCTCGTGGGGCTCTGATACCCTCTTCTGATATTTGGGGGTTACTCACATGTGCACACACAGAGACAAATGTAAATAAAAATCAAAACTTTATATATATATGTGTGTGTGGGTATACATATATATGTCTTCATATATATGTATACCCACACACACATATATATATACACACATATATCAAGTTAGGTGACATTACAATAATGTGAACACCATCAATCCCAAGGCTCATATTTTGTCTTTGTCACTTCTCAGGCATCTGAAGTCTCAGGCAAGTATTAAAGAGCCAACAACATATGATTAACTCATCAGAAGCAAAGCTCTTGCTATGCCTTCCCCATTCCCCATATTACCATGCAACAGATAAAGTTTCAGATCTTCTACTTCAATACCAGTGACTTGACTCTTCCGAGCCCCAAAAGCCCAGACAGAGGGAAGCGCATGTTTTTTCATGACTGTTTAACACTTATTCCAACCATCCACAGATTCATTGTTTCATCAGTAATACTCACCAGGAAGCCACCAAACACATGTGACTCAAGTGATTCCCTGTGTGCATCAGAAACAAGAGTCCATGACTATTGAACTGACAAACTTGTGGCTAGGAGTGATGGCTGCCTGAGGTTGTGGGTAGACATCCAAGTTCTGTGCATTCTCTCTTGAAGCCCCTCTGCCCTCCTGTCTCTTGACTTGATGGCAAATCTGTCAACCATATTTTATCCAACTCACCCTCTCCAGAAGATCAGACTTGAAGGGTGACCTTCATACTCAAGACCCAATGCCTCCAAAGCAAACTCCATTGTTTCATTCAAACATCAGGAATGGACAGAAAGACCATTATGGGTCTCAACAGGACACTGTTCCTTTGACGTGCCTTCTGTCTTTCTGTGCCAACTGTGTAGTTAAGTGACTATGAGTGGAGTTTAGCAGGATGTAGGTGTGATTCCAGTCTTACTCCCTATGGCACGGGATGTCTGGATTCTCTTAGGCCTTCTAAAAAGGTGTTTTTATTTAGTTGCTATTGTGATGGTGTCTGTGTGTGAGTATGGGCATGTGGTCAGAGGATGACTTGGCTGAGTTCATTCTCAACTTCTGCTTTCATGTGGGTTCTGGGGATTGAACTCCAATTGTCAGATTTGGGCAACAGGCACTTTTCTGAGCTCAGCTGTCTCTCCCCTGCCTTACACCTTTTTTTTTGGGGGGGGGGATAGGTGGGGGACTTTGCCTAGAGACAGCATAAAGGGAAATAAGAGAAGAAACCTTTGGACCTCAGAGTTCCTGGATGATTCTAAACTGTGTTCAGGACCCCATAGACCGAGAAAGGTGTGTGAAGGTTCCAGAATGAACCAGGCTGCCCCCCTCCCTCCTAGCCCCCTCCTACCACACTTTTAAATAAATAAATGAGTGAGGTCAGATTAAAATGAACCTAAGACTTAAGAGGCAAAACGGATTGCTTCTGCTCAGGACCGATGTCATGCAGACGTATCAGACATCATCATCACTTTAAAAGAGAATAAGAACACACCAGTAATAGTTACTCTTCTTTATTATTACTATTACTATTATTATTATTTTCTAAGTTTTTTATTTACATTCCAAATGCTTTCCCCTTTCCCATTTCTTCCCTCCCTGAAAGTCCCATAAGCCCCCTTCCTTCCCTCTGTTCCCCATTCAACCCCCTCTTGCTTCTCTGTCCTGGTATTCCCCTATATCCAGTCTTTCCACGACCAGGGATCTTTCCTTCCATCTTCTTGGACATCTATTGATATGTAAATTGTGTCTTGGGTATTCCGAGATTCTGGGTTAATATCCCCTTATCAGTGACTGCATACCATGTGTGTTCTTTTGTGATTGGGTTACCTCACTAAGGATGATATTTTCCAGTTCTGACCATTTGCCTAGGAATTTCGTGAATTCACTGTTTTTAATTGCAGAGTAGTATTCCATTGTGTAAATATACCACATCTTCTGAATCCATTCCTCTGCTGAGGGACATCTGGGTTCTTTCCAGCTTCTGGTTATTATAAATAAGGCTGCTATGAACATAGTGGAGCATACATCCTTATTGCATGCATGTAAAGCCTCTGGGTATACGCTCAGGAGTGGTATAGCAGGATCCTCTGGGAGTGTCATGCCCAGTTTTATGAGGAACCACCAGACTGCTTTCCAGAGTGGTTGTATTGCAAGCTAGTTACTTTTCTTAACTGGCAGAACGACACACTTTGTGGGTTTCCACAATGACACTGGTTGCTTACAAAGTCCCTTGGGTGGCTCCTGTGTGGAATAGAGGAAGTCATGCCTGTCAGGAGACTGGACGGACTTATCATAAGGACTGAAGTTGGTGTTTCTCTTTTCCAGACCAGTTATGGAAACACCAGGTTCTCAAGGTGCAGAACTCTGTCTTCTAGCTTAATACTGTTAGGGCTTTACTTGCAATGATATCTCTGACATGCTCCACTTTTCAACCCATCATGGCTTCTCTCAATAAGTCTCTTGTTTCCCCTGTTAAGACTGTCCTTCCCCCCCCCCCCTGTCTCACCAGAAGCAAATGGGCCTCCAAAAACTCAAGCTAGATTCAAATGCTAACCAGGCTGTGGGGTCTGGGGTTGAGGGGCTAGAGGTTTTTTGGGAGAGGTGTGTTGACTTCAGGTGTGCAGGACTCAAAGCCCACATTCTTTTTATGTTAATCCTCTAAAGGGCTGGCTATAGAGCTTGCCTGATTGGCAAATGTCTGCCTGGCTATTACCTTAAATAACTCATTCCAGCTGTCCTTTTGGTAGTCTAGAGGCAAAGCTGAGTCATTCGCTGAGCCCCCTCCCCTCCAAGTCATACCAACCAACCAAGAAGACAGGAAGGCAAATGACATATTAACTTTTTTTTTCTATTCTCTCTCTCTCTGAATTGCAGTTTAAATAAAAAAAAACTTTCTGGAGATGCAGGCACAGCAACTCTATCAGTTCTTTGCAGTATCATCAATCACAAAAGCACACACACACATACACACACACACACACACACACACACACACACACACAAAATAGTGAGCTGGACCCAGTACCCATCCTGGTGGAATTATTTTTCAGAAAATCCTGCAGACTTTTTTTTTTCTTTAAAAAAAATCAGGAAACAATGGCAGTTTAATACAGAGGAAGGACCCCAGAATTCACATGGAACAGATTTCTATTTCTCTTTTCTTGTTGCACAAAGGAAAAGCAATTTTTCAACAAAAGGAAGAAGGGGAAAAGAAAAACCAGTGGCAGAGAAATACAGAGATGCTGGGCTAATATAGTGGCGCCTGTCACTTACAGCTGAGGGATGGTGCCATTTCTCACGGACTGTCACCACAGAACCTTAAATAAAGAGGTGTCTTAGCAAATTATGTCCCTCATATCACTGACCTTAATGCCAGGGCTCCATTTTAAGTAATAAAGTGGCTATGCAAGGAACGGAAGCTGGATGTAAAAAGAGTTGACCAGAGCTTAACCAGTGGTTCATCCTGTTATCTATTCCTCATAGAATTATATGTAAAATTTAAAAAAAAAAAGGTAATTTTCTATTTTATCTGACTTAATGGAAAGGCATTGTCAAATGACCAGTTGCTCTGATATTAAATAATTTGCATTTGTACAGTGACCTTTGAATATGCAAATGGAGAGGACCTTTGTTTCAAGAAAGCCTATTTGATTTGATAGTTGTTCGGATGGTAATAGGGTAAGGGGGAGGGGTGGAGTGGGGGGAAGGGTGGGATGGGCATAGAAGTGAGCTTCCTGGAAGGCAGGTTTGGTGAGGGGAAAGCCTTTTGTATTTCCGTGCAGGTTTAGAGGAGTGTCTTAGAGCTGTTCAAATCTGTGTCTCTGCAGCTGTAATCAAACCCAGCAGGGAAGTCTCTAACTTCATATCCCAGGCAGAGAACTCCCAGAATACTTAATGCAGATCTGGAACTGTTGGGAGAAATTCAGACATTCTTCAGGTAACAGTTTCCAGGCTTTCCTCTGTGGACATCTGAAAAATGGGAGCCTGTCAGCCCAAATCAAACAACAATTAAATATCCGTCTGTTTTCAAATAGATGTTTTAGCACCATCAAGCTCTGGAGTTGACAGTGATCCCAAAGTGAGTACCTCCATGTTACAGAACGATGTTTCAGTGGGTAGATCTACCTCCAGAAATTGACCGTCTTAACTTTGAGCTAAAGTGTCTTGGATATCTGCCGTCCATGATTGCTTCCTGCAGGGAAGGCTTTGACAATCACTCCTTGGTTTTCAGGCCCAGTCAAAGCCTGCCATTTTTCAGTGGTGGACCTCGCTCCTTAGGCAGGTAGAAGTTTCTTGAGGAGGTCAGGTTGTTGGAGAGCCCAGGTATTCAGGTCTCAGTCCACCACATCCAGATAGCTCTGCTATCTCTTGGCAAAGTGGAGGACAGCCCTTTTCAGCTGGGCTTCTCTTTCCCTGGCTAACCTTACGTGGAGAGTATCTCCAAGCATAGATACCTGACCTCATCTGAAGAATGACCCTGTGTAGAGATCTCTGACTCAGCACACAAATCTTGCCCTAGCTTTCTACCCATATGATAATTAGGTACTGTTGTGTTATGTGTTATGACCGATCAGCCTTTTCTATCTATACCCCCAAGAACCCTAATATATCCTACTCATGGAATGCTTAAATAGAGCTGTCTCACTGAAGCTATCTCTCTAGAAGTACTTCTGCCAAACAGTCTGAACCTAACACACCTCTCCTGCTCCCTCTGCCCTTGTAGGCTGTTGGCCAACAAACCCCCAGGTAAGGGAGACCCCTATCAGGTCTTGGAGATGTTGCATTTTCTCTTGGTGCGGCTGATGGCTCTGCCCTCTTTTACTCAATAAATGTCATATGTATTCTTGAGTATGTTATCTTCAGTTTTCTTATCTGCAGCGATGAGTAACATCCTGTTATGGCCTACCCCAAGGGCTTGCCAGTGCTTGGTCTACTTATTAATATTGCTTAGGTGTCCTGAAATCATGGGGGGAGTTAACCTAGAACTCAGAAACATGGAAGTAGATGCAACTGGAGCCAACTCAAGTGGATTTCGCAAAGGAGTGACAATTCAATGAGAATCCATATCATTTTTTTAATGAAAATGAGTTTCCAGCATTCTCCTATACGCTAATACTGCATGGTCATCCCAGGACATAGATAGTGCTTTAAACCCCAGCTTAGAGCTAAGAAAATTGGTGGAGGTTAAAATAGTGTTTCGCCAAATCTTATCTTAATTGCTTGGTCAGAAATTACTGACTCGGAACCAGTATGCACCATCAACTCGCTCCATAGCTTTGTGGCCTTGGATAAATCATTTCATTTATATTTATGGGTAAGCTCATTTTTATTTTTTGATAGAATTATGTGGTCCTTGGGCCCTTTTCTAGTCTTGACAGCATAGGATGCCCTGTGGAGGATTCAAGGAAGGAATGAAAAGCAGAGAGAGGAGGAAGGGGAGGAGCAAGGGATGGGCAGATAGATGTCTATGGATGACTATAATTGAACATGTTGGTGTCTTTGTAGCTTATTAAAAATCCATTCTTGTACAACATGTTTATACATCATGCTGCTGCTTTATAAATGAAGGGACTGTAGTGTGGAAAGTGTGTTAACTTGCCAAGGTCACACAGCTAAGTCAGAGCATCTGGCAGCTTCACTGACATTATTAAATGGTATTCTCTATATTATCCTGAAAAGTCAACACATAAAACACCTCTGAAAACGTCTGCTTAATAATGCAGAGATGTGTTTCAGGTTGTGTAATCAAAGAGCCATTTGATAGATATAAATCAAATTCTATTTGTCACAGGCAACACTTTAATTTGTTTGATCTTCAATGGACGATACTTCAGTTAGACTTTCCCCCTCCCCCCGGCCTTCTTCTGTACTGAGCCCCTAACCTTGATCTACGAGTTCAGTGCACAATGACATTTCAGATTTCAACGGACCCTGTGG
Source organism: Tokudaia tokunoshimensis (assembly GCA_036184795.1). Taxonomy (NCBI): domain Eukaryota; kingdom Metazoa; phylum Chordata; class Mammalia; order Rodentia; family Muridae; genus Tokudaia; species Tokudaia tokunoshimensis. The sequence goes on from BTHU01000021.1 coordinate 18,455,416, forward strand.
TGAATCATTCACAATTCTTTGACTGTCTGTTCACAATGGAAGCCATTCATTTCCACAGACTTCTAGATCCCAAAGTTTTGATATCTTCCAACTGTGGAGACGAAAAAAAAATGGCCTCCAACCTAACCTCTTAGACAAAGTTTTAAGAATAAAGATATAGATGACAAATATCGGACCAGAGATAACATTCACATAAGGCATCGTCTGTTTTGTAAATCTGAATTTTAATTTTTTGCTTATTCGGTTTCTCTAAGTGCTTCTGGAAAATTTGTAAATCTTTTGACACACACAAACACACACACACACACACATATACCATATACATATCCGCACTCACACACATATATATACATATATGCCATATACGTATCTGCACACACACATATACATAAATACCTCTCTCTCTCTCTCTCTCTCTCTCTCTCTGTCTGTCTCTGTCTCTGTCTCTCTCTCTCTCTCTCTCTCTCTCTTTTAAAATCTGAACAGTAAAATCAAATCAAATAACTCATGCCCTTTCCTTTCTCTCTCTCTTAATTTCCCCACTTGAGTGGAACTCTCTCCATGAAGATTCCTGGCGGCAGATGAATTTGCTTCTCACATTGAACTTCCATGCCCGTGTTTCTGCTGGAGACTGTGGGAACTGGAATGCCTGTTCGCTCCACAGATCCCCATAAAATCTAGCTTCTCCTCACCATGCATCTCTCTGATTACTGCTCGGCTATACTCATTTTGACAAGGAGAAAAACAGGCTCCATTGTTAAGACCCAAAAGACTAAATCGGTTTTTGTTTCCGTGACAGCATATGGGTCTATTTAGAGGCTGGACTCCTTCACACGCTTTGAGCCTGGATCAAAATTTCACTTTCTCAAACAGTACTCATGCCTGTAGACAAGAATGCTGTTATTGGAAGAGGGAAAAAAAATCCTTAAGTAAGTCTCTTACATTCATACATATCCTATTATGTGTACAGACACAATATGCATGAGAGAGCACTATGGAGAGAGCTCTCAAATGTTTACCAAAGAGATTGTCTCCCAAATGACTGTTAAAACAATCACATCTCGCAAATATCAACCCTTGTAACCTCTGGAGAATATGGCATTGTGGTTTACTCCTGATAACCAGAAACAGGGATAAGTTAACTGCTTGGCAGTGGATTGTGTTTCTGCACTAATCCAGGACATAGCGGACCCTGATTTGTTTCAGGTTTAGCCCTTGTTCAAGCAGCAAATGTAGATGTTTCTTTAGTGGCTTGAAGGTGGGTTTGAGCATGAACTTGCTTCAGATGATGCCTTTCTCCCTCCTTGTCACTCATTCCAATGGAGGCGGGCCTCAGGAGCCCATGGACAAAGAATATCAACTTGCAGGTCTGAGATTTTGACCGAGATCCAAGTCTTTTGGCACTTGGGTTCATTTGCCTTTGGCAAAAAGAGACTCTGTTTTCCAAAAGAAACAAGTCATAAGAGGACTTTATTAAAAAGGGCTCAACCAGCTGTTTAAAACGCTATTTTCATGATGTCAGTGCCCAGGAATAAAAAACACATGGGCTTCAATTCCTTTTAACTATACAAGCCTTTAAAAATTAAAGGAATTGTGTTGAGAAAAAAATTGTGTTGTGGGCTTATTAGCTGAGAATCAGTCTTCCATGGTTTCTAGAGAGCCTCGTATTGGGGAGACCACCACAACTTCCGTTAAACATGACATTAGACATGTACACATGGTATCCTGAAAGTCATAGGGCTCATCCCTGTGTACCAAATTGAGAGTAGGTCTCTCACAGCCAGCAAAAAAAAAAAGAAAAAGAAAAGAAAGAAAAAAGAAAAACACTCATAAAGGCCACTCTCTCCTCCCTGGCCGACAATAAAGTAGCAAAAGAGGGAGAGTGAATGGTCCCCTTCTACAAAACAGCCACACTTTCTGTGGTGAAATATTTCCTACGTAAGTGTTCGCTTGTTGTCGTGTAGACAAAGCCTGGAGTCTAGAGAACTGTTGGATGTTTACTGTCTATGGAAAGATGTGAAGCTCTCTCCATGTCTCCTTAAAATCATGAGCTCATTCTTCTGACACCGAAGGGGGTTTTGGTTTCTGTAAAACTGAGCGAGAAGACAGATTATAAACAAGTTCACTTCTCAATTCTTAAGGCAACATGACACCTCTTTGCAGGCAAGGATGTAGCGGAGTTTTGACAAATGAGCACACTCATGCCTGGATACTGTAGCAAACACGTTTGGAAAGTATGATTGATGTTTCCCAATGGCTGTTGCTTGCTCTTAATTTTGTTGAAAATAAAAGTCTGTGCCCTCACCTGCTGGCTTCTGAGGCCTCCTGACTATTTCTTTCAAGACATTGTAATTACGGCGTAGGGTATCTGAGACTGGAGAAAGCAGATAGAAATAGACAATTCAAATCTGCCCCAGTGATATCTTCAACACAAGTTCTTTCTAGCATGACCTCAAAGCGCTAGACTTAGTTCAATTAGATATAGCAGCCCAATCATCTGACGAAAGTGGCAATTGTCCCTACTCACTTAGAAGGCAAGGGAGGGGTCGGCATGACCTCAAAGCGCTAGACTTAGTTCAATTAGATATAGCAGCCCAATCATCTGACGAAAGTGGCATTGTCCCTACTCACTTAGAAGGCAAGGGAGGGGTTGGCTCTCCCAACTCATGCCCATGAGTACAGTGTGTTGTGCTCCCCATTGTGGGTAAATGCGCACCAGCGTACGGAAATAGTTATAAAGAATTTTTGATATTCCATGTATCACTTTCATTTGTCATTTACACACACTTTCCACAAAGATAACCACTTCGGATGTCACTCTGAAGTGGGGAGGTGGTAAGAGCAAGAGAAGAGATGTGACTTGCTTGTGACCAAACATGCTGACAGGGCGTAAAATCAAATCTCTCCGATTCCAAAGTACACGCTTTCCAAGTTGGACATAGCCACAGAAGCAGCTAACGTCGGAAAGGCTGACAGTTTGATGGTATAGAAGGACTGGTTCTTGCACATTCTCCTGGTGGGATCGTAAATCAATACAACCCCTTTGGAAAACCACTTACAGAGCTTGACTTTGGAGAAGCATCTTCACATCTGTAAATTTCTATTCTTTCAGGAATAGAAATGTTAAGTGTGTTTTAAAGAGGGAACCATGTGTACGAATGTTCATAGAAGGCTCCCCTTATTTATTAGTGCCCCAAACCAGAAACAACTGAAGAGTCCATCACAGTAGAATTGGTCCAAGGGCATATGATGTTAAAAATGAATCGTGGAATAAGGGAAGTCATATATTAAGAAATATGCTCTACTTTAAATTCATTCGTATAAATTCAAAATGGTGGAAGTCAACTGGATTAGATGTAGCATCTTAAATGGAGAGAAGCATAGACTTGTGTCCTGGGATAACTCGAAATGTTTGTCTCTTATCTGACTTCTAATTACATGCTGACTTAGGGAAATTTTGCTGAGATGTGCTTAGCAGTGTTCAACATTGATGTACAAACTCTCCTTATAAGATTATTTTAAAAATAGATTTTTAGAGCGGGTTTAGACTTCCTATCCAGTAGAGAGGAGTCTACAAAGATATTCCAGGTACCTCCTTCCCACCTATGGGCACAGCTCACGCTGTTACCAGTTGTTCCCAAGCACAAAAGGTACATAACTGACACCTGATGAAGATTCGTTAATATGGGCTGGGTCTTGGTTTTGCCAGTTTATTGGTTCGGAGAAGTAGATACTGGAAATTTATCTACCTCTTTAGTATCATTCAAAAGATTTGGTTTTTTCTGTTTCAAGAATCCCCAAGGCTCAGTACACAAAGAGCCTTGCAAGGTAAGCCTGACTCCATGTCGAGCTGAGTGTACTGTGCCTCTGTAATCCCAGACTTCCGTGTCTAGCTGGGTGAACTATTCTCTTTAATCTCAGCTCTCCTACGGTGAGACAGGAGGTGAGGACAGAGGATGCTCTGGATGCAGGAAGGCCAACTAGCGTGCTGCACTCAGTAGAGACAAGAGAACTTCTGTCAAACAGAACGAAGAAGGTCACTAGGCATGTGTATACCTGCACACACACACACACACACACACAGATGTACACACGCATATGTGCATATGTATGCACACACACATGCATACATGCATATATCTGCACACACACACACACGTACACATGCATATGTGCATATGCATGCACACACACATGCATACATGCATATATCTGCACACACACACACACAGACGTACACATGCATACGTGCATATGCATGCACACACACATGCATACATGCATATATCTGCACACACACACACAGACGTATACACGCATACGTGCATATGCATGCACACACACACATGCATACATGCATATACCTGCACACACACACACACACACACACACACAGAGATGTACACATGCATACGTGCATATGCATGCACACACACACAGACGTACACACGCATACGTGCATATGCATGCACACACACATGCATACATGCATATATCTGCACACACACACAGATGTATACACGCATACGTGCATATGCATGCACACACACATGCATACATGCATATACCTGCACACAGACTTACACACGCATGTGTGCATATGCATGCACACACACACATGCATACATGCATATACCTGCACACACACACACACACACACAGACGTACACACGCATACGTGCATATGCATGCACACACACATGCATACATGCATATATCTGCACACACACACACACACAGACGTATACACGCATATGTGCATATGCATGCACACACACAGGCACACACCCTCTAAATCCTGACTTTCCCTTCCTAACCTGTGTCAATCATTTATGTTTTTCTATCTATAGTTTGGGCTTTAGTGCAATAATACAGTTGCACAGTATTATACACCAGCTGCTTCCCTGAAGTTTTTTAAAGATTTTATTTATTCAACTTAAGTATATCTATGTATATGCATATGTATATATTTTATTTATTTGTATATTTATTTTATGTATATGTATATTTATTTATGATATATATATTTATATATTTATCTGGAGACAGTGTAGCTGTCTTCAGACACAGCATTGCAGATGATTGCAAGTCACCTTGTGGTTGCTGGGAATTGAACTCAGGACCTCTGGAAGAGCAGTCAGTGCTCTTAACTGCTGAGCCATCTCTCCAGCCCCTTCCATGTAGTTTTAAGAGTCTGTTTCCCTCTTCATCTTTTCATGTTTGGATAGTTAACTTCTTTTCGGTGGTAAATAATATTCCTTTGTTGGGATGCACTAAGGCTTAATCATGCCTTCTTTCACAGCAGGACAAATGGCTTGTTCCTAGTTGTAGAAGCGACTTTTGAAGCTTCTACAAGTGTCCGTGTTCAGGGGTTTTTGTGGATATCAAGTTTCAGCTTCCTCGGATGAATACAAAGGGATATAATTTCTGGATTGAAGGGTAAGGCCATGCCCGCTGTTACAAAGGCTCCTCACACAGCCTTACAGATTGGCTGGTCATTTTTGCACACACACCCCTCCCGTGCCCAGCAGTTCAGCAGAGTTCCTGCGGCTCTATGGCTCCAGCAGTTCCATGTTGTCAGATCTTAGCCGTTGAGGCAGCTGTTGTGAGCTCACTTGCTGTGAGCATTCGCTGACAACCTGTACTTACCCTTTGCTCATTTGTCTTCCCTGTGTATACTTCCTGGTGAGATATAGTTTGTGCTGGGGTTGTTTGACTTATTGATGAGTTCTAGTTGCTCTTTCGAGGTTGTGGCCAATGTCTTTTCATAGATTTGTCTTTATTTTCAACCGTTTCAGGCCTCTCTTCTCCCCTCTTCAAGCCCCTCCCCCAACTCTTGGTCTTAGCAATTTTATTTGAAGATACGGCGTTTTAATTTTGACGAAGGACCGTTTACCATGTGCTCTATCATGTGACGTCATAGCTAACGAGACAGCGTGAGTTCATTCTCATCTCCACTTTCTTCTGTTTCATCTAAGAATTATATATTTTCAGTTTATATTGAGATCTGTGGTCCGGTTCAAGCAGAAAATTATACAGGATGTAAGGTCTGTGCCCTGACTCTTTTTATTTTTATTTTCATTTTATTTTATTTTATTTGCATGCAGTGGTCCACTTATGCCATTGGTTGAAAATGTCTCCATCACATTACAATTGCCTTGGCTGTTTTTAATTAAATATTTATTATTGTTTTATTTCATTTTTTGTATATATTAGAGTTTTGCCTGCATGTCTGTGTGCCATGTGAGTGCAGTGTGCCTTTGGATCCCAGAAGAGGGTGCTGGGTCCCCTGAAACTGGAGTTACAGGTGGTTCTGAGTCACCACATGCATGCTAAGTACTGAACTTGGGTCCTCTGCAAAAGCAGTCAGTCAGTACTCTTAGCAACTGAGCTGTCTCTCCAGCCACGCTCTTCCTGATTTGATATAAGTTTGACCTATGCTTCTGTGGGTCTCTTTCTCTTTTTGAATTCTGTATTCCATTCATGCAGGCTTTTTTTTTTTTTTTTGTTCTCAGCTCCACAAGATCTGCAGCTCTGACCCAAGGCTGGGTATTAGTGGCATCTGTCCTTCCTCTTTCCCCCTTCTCATCATCCTCTTATCTATTTTGTGCATTTTGTATTTTTACATAAATTTCAGACTAAGATTTAAATCCACAAAAAAAGGTCACTAGGGTTCTTACTGAGATTGGATTGGATGTCTAGGTCACACTAGGGAAAACTGAACTCATAATATTGACCCTTTTTATCCATGAACACGGTTATCCTTACTCTTTTTTTTCTGAATCACTTTCTGTCTCTGTCTCTGTCTCTTTGTGTGTATATGTATATGTATGTGTGTACGTGTGTATGTATATGTGTATATGTTCGTGTATGTGTGTATGTGTATGTGTTTGTGTGTATGCATGTGTATGTATCTGTGTATATATGTGTGTGTATCTGTGTGTACATCTGTCTGTATGTGTGTATATGTATGTGTGTGTCTGTGTGTATGTATGTGTGTGTATCTGTGTACATATGTGTGTATCTGTGTATATGTCTGTCTGTATGTGCATATATGTATGTATATGTGTGTATGTATGTGTGTGCATGTGTATATGTATGTGTGCATGTGTGTACATGTGTGTATGTGTGTATGTGTGTATATGTATGTATGTGTGTGTACAAATGTGTGTATGTATGTGTGTACATTTATGTGTGTACATATGTGTGCGTACATATGTGTGTGTCTGTGTGTATGTATCTGTGTACATATGTGTATGTATGTGTATATATTGGTGTACATATGTGTGTATGTATGTGTATATATCTGTGTATAAATGTGTGTATGTATGTGCGCATATCTGTGTATATGTGTGTATGTGTGTATAAATGTGTGTATGTATGTGTGTGTACATATGTGTGTGTCTATGTATGTATGTGAACGAATGTGTGTATATGTATGTGTGTGTACATATATGTGTGTCTATGTATGTATGTGAACGAATGTGTGTATATATATGTGTGTGTACATATTTGTATGTATGTGTGTGTGCGCACTTGTGCAGTGCACTCACTCATCCATGGTGAACACATCTTGAGATTAGAAGTTGTTTCCACAGCCCTTTGTATCATTCCTATCTTATCCTCTGAAGTAGGATCCCTCACTAAACTGACTCCCACTGTTTCATCTGGACTCCCTGGCCAGACAACCCCCGGACCTGCCTGTCTCCGGTCCTCTCCCCCAGGGCTAGGGTTACAGGTGTACACCACTGCACCTGAAGAGTTATTTTAATGAGGTATGAATTCATATCCTTATGGTTGCACAGTCAACTCTTTTAGCCACTGAGGCATCTCTAGGATTTATTTTATTTTTAGTTCTGTGATTCTATTTATCAGTGGTATCATCATCCTCAGAGAGACCTTGGATATTTTTCTAACTTTACAATTCTGTTTTACTTTATTGTATGTTAACACAAATGATGCAGTGTTTTAAACACCAGGTCCTACTTGCTCCATTTTAGCTTCCAGGGAACAATGACCCTTACATCATAACCTTGTGTATGCAAGGAAGGGCAAAGGTAGAGAGTTGACTGGAGCCAAAATGTTCAGCACAACTGAGAAGCCAAAGGTACCTGGAAGAGATCCAGAAATCTGCGTGGTGTGCAGAAGAGAGATACGAGAGGAGGCTTTTGTAATCCTTGCTCAGCTGCAGGCCCTTGCAGACTCCTCCTTGGGGAATGTTCATCTTTGTGGTTGCTATTTTTAAGATGTGTGTGTGTGTGTGTGTGTGTGTGTGTATGTGTGGTGTGTGCATATATCCCATGCTGCATGTACGCCATGATGCGCTTACACCATGACACACACATGAAACTCAGTTCAGAGGATACTTTGAAGGAATGAGTTCTTTCCTTGTACTGTGTAGGTCCCAGGGCTCGAACTCAGAGAGCCTGGGTTAGCAGCAACTGCCTCCCTTTCCTGAGCCACCTCACCAGCCCTTGCCTTTTCATTTAAAGAAATGTTTGCATCTTATCTAGTATTTTCAGGTGTAAGTGAAGAATTGTGTCTCTTGGTATCTCTGCTGACTTACTGCCAGCAACAGGAATCCTCAGTATATTCAATTTCTGAGCAAAATCCACTCATTTGACAATATATACAAATTATATTTAGCAACAATATATTCTTCTGTCATCTAGAATGTAATTTCCAGGATATCTCTTGGAGGTATAAATCCTCACAGCAGAAGTAATACCGTCACTTTCACAGGCTGTGTGAGATGAATTGCTAAGGACAGTGGGCGCAGCCACAGTAATGAACAAATCGGTTCGCTGGACCAGATTTTCACCGGTGCGTCGAGACTGCGAACCAAAATGGCGAGCTCCTCCGAGCATCTTCCTAAGTGGGGAAAAAGAAAATGAAACATTGCCACAAAGTTAAGAAGATACAAATAGCTTTCTTGCTTTTACTCCTTCTTGCTGTCTCTGAGAAAACCAACACTGGTCTAGAACTCTCTGTCACAAAACTGTTAGCAGCTTTCAGGAAATTTGGAGCTTTTTAAAAAAAATCATGGTTTTAGAATGTTTTTTTAAAAAACTTAAATGTGTACCTGTGTTTTGCTTGTGCGTACGTCTGTGTACCCGGTATGTGGCTGGTATCCCACAGAAGTCAGAAGAGGGTAGCAGATTTCCCGGAATTGGAGTTCAAAATGGTTGTTAACTACCATGTAGGAGCTGGGATTTGAACCTGGGTCCTCCTCAGGAGCAAAAAACGAAAAAACAAAAACCGAACAAACAAACAACAACACCCCCCCTCCAAAAAAAAACCCACCCTAATCACTGAGCCATTTCTTTAGCTATGGAAAAGACAGGACTCCCATTTGACCTCATTCTCCAAGCAACACAGGCTACTCTATGGCTCCAGAAGTTCTTTTGTGCGAGGGTATTCCGTGTGAAAATGAGAAGAATGTGGAGTTTAAGGTCTTTTCATGAAGAGGTAAAAATAGAGATGGGACAAGCAGAAAAAGGAAAACAAAGCTCCCTTGTGCTTACCCCAGATGGGGAGAGTTAGTGGCTTTCCTGTTTAGTGGTATAGGACAGAGACTTGGAGTACGCTTTAGTTTGACTGACAAGAAACCGTGACACAGACAGAGGATGGGCAACTTGATAACAGACGTTACCCTCATCCTCCCGTGAAGGGCCAGACAGCGAATCTTTTGGGTTTAGAGGCAGTAGTTCCTATTGGACCAAGTCTTTTCCATCACTGTAGAGAAGCTGGCTGCAAACAACCAGCCACCGATAGGTTGGCTGTGCTGCAATAAAACTTTATTGACAAAAACAAGCGTCAGGCTCAGTGTGGCCAGCAGGCTTTTACTTTGCCAAACCCTGGATCTGTGTAAAAAAGGCCAAACTTCAGAGGACAGAAGTCTGCTTACATCAGTCTTAAGCTTTCAAGATTATTGCTTTTTTCACACAAACACAGTTGTCATTTTTTTCTAGTGGTTTATAAAAGCTTCAGGAAAATTGCATATGTAATGTGTATGTATGTATGAGCTGTGCGTTTAGCAAATAAAAATCTCAGAATCGCTTTAAAGCACTACACTGCTTTAAAATTTTCATTTTGACAGCTGTGTTGATGTTACAGGTTTTTTTAAAAAAAATAATCAGTATTTTTACTGGGAGAAAAAAAACTATACATCTGATTGCCATGTGATATCAGAATTAAAAAAATTCAAACCCTTTGGGACAAGAGAGGCAAAATCTGTAACAAATCTAATTACAGGACTGCCCGTGATTCTGAAGGATAACATTGGTATTCATTAACCCTCATCCTAGCCAGTCAAAGACCGTGCCAACTGAAGACTCGGAGGCTCATGGAATGTTTTTTCAATTCAAACTGGATTTCCAGTCAGTGGACACTCCACTTAACATCCCCAAAGGATGCTGGATATCTCCATGGAACTAGAGGAGACTCAGAGACCAGTGGCCAGCTCATGGCTCTGCTCCCTCTGGTGGTGTCCCTCAAAGGCTCCCAGAGGCTGTAGTGTCTGGTCTGTGCCTTTCCCTGACACGATGTTATCACTACACGGGGGCAATATGTGCCTTCTTTTAGTTCGAAGGCAACAGAACGTTATTTCCCTAGCAGATGCCGCCAGGAACACTTCTTCGTATAACTAGGGATGGCTGTCAGTCTTTCAGGTTCAATGTCATTCATTCTTTCAGAATTCCTTTATAATTGAAAAAAAAAAGAGCATTGCTTGTTCAGATATGGATAGGTTTGGGACCTCCAGTGTCAATGAAGAATGTGTGTCCCATGGGTAGATGTGAACAAGGGAGCTAGAGAGGCACCAGGACCATAGAAGAGGGCTGTGCTGAAATTACTAAGCAACAATGTAACAAATGCAGGTTGAGGCCGCTAGCTTTTTTTTTTAAACTTGAAGACCTCATTTTCTATTTGCAATATATCAAATTTTAAAATTCGGCCACCCATTTAAAAAGAAAAAAAAATACTTGAATACTTTCTAAGTCTAATGAGATACATCTGTGGGCCAGATTTGTCTTATGGGAGGCTAATTCCTGACCTTAAGTTTGGAGTCTTCTTACTATCGCGGTTGACATATTTTGTACACATCCCAATTTAATCAAATGTAACTTGAGCAATGTTAACCATTGTGGTGGTGGGGGGTGAGGAGCAGCAGTTCCTTAACTGAGAGGCAAACCGAATTACTTCACCAGAGAGAGGCTATAACGATCAGCTTTACTACAAAATCAAAACTTAGGTCACGAGAAATGTGAGGTTTAAGTTTTAACTTCTTAACCATGTAAACTCGGAAAACAGAGACATGTGTTAGTGGTTGATGTGATAGGTTGACAAGAAAACATATTATTCTTGTCTAGAAGAGGTCTCTCCAAACGGGGAAAAAGCAGTTAAAAGAATTGACTGTGAAACCATCCTCAGGACCATATGTTTGTGATATAGCACGCCATGTTTTCTTGCCAGGGTATCACATCCCTGTGGCAAACTGCCCCCGACTTCCCTCTCTGCCATCAAAGAGAGAAAGAGATTCAGCAGACATTCTTAGGATAAATTATATTAATGTTTTATTGTAAGCATTTAACTTATAAAATATATTCCTGGCAGTGCCACTCCGTGAACCACGGGGATATTGTTCTGTCAATCAGGAGTCGACTCTAGCTGTGGCCTCAGGAAGAGGGATCTGGAATGTATTTAAGTGGCTTCACTTCTTGCCTGTACTGCACGATCTGATTTGTAAGTCAGTTTGCCCTCTCCGCTGTTTCCTCTGGAGTCTGAAAGGCCAGAAGGAGTACCAGCCACAGCCCCTGAGAGTCTGAGAGTCTGAGCGTGGGCCGGATGATGACTGCAGATCTCACATCAACCAGCAGGCTGTTCTCGAGCAAGAATCATGCAGGAATCATTTTGGAGGAAGCAGTAATGAGGGGCTATGAGAAGGCAGTCTCCATTGTCACCAGACATATGTAAGGAGGAGATTCCTTAGAATCCAAGAGGCTGGTGGGCAAACTGGCAACTGGAGGTCCCTCCTGTGAAGGCAGATCCTTCTCACTCATAATGAATTGCCAACTGTTCTCTGGGGAAAGGTGGCTTTGGATTGCCAAAGCTGATGACAATAGGAGAGTTTCTTTACTTAAAGCTCAGAGAGCTGTGTGTGTGTGTGTGTGTGTATGCATGCGCATGTGTCTCTACATGATTGTGGTGTGTGTGTGTGTGTGTGTGTGTGTGTGTGTATACATGCCTGTGTCTCTGTGTGAGTGTGTATATTGAGTGTCTGTGTGTGTATATGTCCCTGCGTATCTGTGGGTGTGTATTGTGTGTTTACATGTGTAAATGTGAATGTGTGCCTGTGTGTATGTGTGTGTATTGTTTGTCTCTGTGTGTATACATGTAGGTGTGCCTGTATGTATGTGTATGTATGTGTGCATATGCGCACATGCGTACGTGTGCCTGTGTGTGTATGTGTGCATTGTGTTTCTCTATGTGATTATGTTTGTGTATGCCTATGTGCCTTTGTGTGTGTGTATGAGGGCCTATGTGTGCACCTGTGCATGTGTGTGCATGCATGTGTGTGTGCGTGTGTGTGTGTGTTAGAGGGTAAAGGATAGTTTTGTAGAATAATCTGTGTACTATAATCCACTAGTTTCAAAATAGCTTCATCTTTAAAGTTCAAACAATGATCTTAAAAGTATTTCCTGGAAACAAAACTCTTAATACTAGAGGAATCCAATTTAAACCTTGGGCTTTTTTTTTTTTTTTTTTTAGATCTATCTTAAAGCTGTTTCTGATAAACGCATTGAGGGCATTGTAGAGACAAGCACATTTTAGAAGTTAGATTGTTAATTATGGTTAGGATTTTTCAGCTTATGGTTTATTTATATTTGGACACGTTTTGTATATATGTGCACACACACATTTTTTATCCATATATACACATATGATGCCAGCTTATATGTATACATTGCTTAGGAAAACTATACCCCCCTCAGCTAGTAGGTGGAAGAACCAGATATGCAAACACATGAGTCACCTGCTGCTCCCCTGACAGAGAATCCAGGTCAGCAGTATTTATCCTAGCTACGGATAGTCTACTTGCCAGTTGGAACTGGGAATAAGTAACGAAGAATATGAAACTTGGAAGGAAAATTCATATTTTTGTGTTAAATTAACTCTCTCGGAATATTTAAATCAGTTATGAAAAATAAGCAAGGAAAATTCACACAGATGACAAAGTCAGAGATTGCACCCACTCTCAAATTCCCTCTATAATAATAAGCCTTACCACACCCTAAAACTTCCCTATGATCCTTTTCCATTGTGACTCATAAGAGACAATCTCTCAAAGTTTTGATTTCAGTCCCCATCAAGTGTATCTGGGTGAACTGTGATGTGGGGCACAGGCATCTCACCAAGGCTGTTTATCTGACGAAGCCATCTCATCTGATGCATCTTCTTCCTCGAGTCCCCCAGTGCCCAGAGCTCCTGATCTCTGTCCTATACAGGAACTTATTCTCCTGAGTGAAAATGCTTTGAAAATCTTAGCACACACAGCTGCGTGACCGGTCAACTGGAAGAGTTGCAGATTGCCTGAGCATTGGATGCATCTTGTTCCACACTGCCTGATGTAGAATAAGCCAGGACATTTTCTACTGCATTTGCTCTCACAAGACATGATTGGTAGACAGCAGCACCATTTCTGATCCTGATATCATTGTCCCTTGTCTCTACAGTTTAGATATGCCTGAATAATATATGTATATAGGACATACTCATTATACATATTTAAACAATTAGTGGTTCTTTTAAATTTACATGTCTGTGTGAGTGCACATCATGTGTGTGCAGGTACCCGAGGAGTCCAGAAGAGGGCATCAAAGCTAGATTATAGGTGGTTGTGAACCACCTTATATGGGTGTCGGAAAACAAGATTGGGTCCTACTGAGAAAAGCCATAAGTATGATTAACAGTTGAGCAAACTCAGTGGACACACCTATACATATTTATAAGGAAAGTATAAACTCTTCTCAGTGAAAATACCTGGTAGGAGGCTCAATAGGTTCTGGATTGGCAGAAGCATCTACAAATGATTTACATGACAGGGGACCATTCCTATAATATGCAAATCACTCTCAACCCATAGGAATGCAAAATTCACTTTATGTAGAAAAGGGACAAAAGACATGAAGATATAATTCGCAAAAACAGAAAGAAAGATACACGCCTGGCATGCCAACAAGGCATGTGAAAATATACTCAACATCACTATCAGGAAGATGCAAATCAATCCATAACCTAGATATGCCCTCGTCTCTTTGAACAGGCAAAATTAATTTATAGGACATCCAGTGTTTCTAGTGTGGCTGGAAAACTGAATCTCTAATACTGTTGATCAAACATCAGAGCTTGGAGCCACTCTGAGAAATAGTTCGGTGGTTTATTTCCAAAAGTAAATACATTCTCGCCAGAAGTCTGGTAACTGGCCTCCTGGACTCTTGCATTGAAGAGAACAAAACAAAACAAAAAACTCTTTCTATTTGCACACGATTATTACAGCTGTATTCTCTTCAAATGGGAAAGAACCAGAATGTTCTTTTTACAGACCAATTAAGCAAAATTGTGAAGTTGCAGTCATCATGGGGAGTTGCCGCTCAATAGGGAAGGAGAATGAACTCAATAGGGAAGTTGAATCTCAAGGTCATTATATCGGCTGAAAAGTGGAAGCCCCACTAAGGTTTCCTATTGCATGATTCTATTTCCAGTGTGTGCTTGTGGTTGCTAGGGGTTAGAGGTTTGGATTGTAGGTGTGGATCTTGCTGGAAGGGAGCACCATGAACGAGATCTTGTGATGACTGGGCAGTTGTGTCTTGCTTGTCAGGCTGGAAATTACATGGAATCACCACACACACACTGGACAGATAGCAATTGGCTCCGGGCATCCTGTATCTGTGTGTAATCTCAGCTGTGACAGTGTCTCAGCATCTGTCTTTCTCTGCGGGAGTGCAGCCTTTCTACACATAGAAACTCTTTCTAAACCATTCCCATGATGCAACGCGAAGGTTTTCATGCTTCGGGTACCATGAGGATTTACCCTCAAAACAAACTGGAACAAAGTTTTCTCTCTCACTTTTGGGGACAGAAATAGACTAAGTCTTTGAAATTGGGAGTTTTTCAAGCAATTATGAATGTGTCATCCCTTAAGATGTCCCATTAGGAAAGGTATTCAGGAGACTGGAGAGACTGGCTCACGGATTAAGAGCACTCAGTGTTCTTGCTGAGGACCTGGGTTTGATTCCCAGCATCTGCTTCAGGAAGCTCACAACTGTCTCTAACTCATGTTCTGCAGACCCAAAGGTCTCACACAGCACTCAACACGTGCATGTTCACATACCCACTCACATGCCCATAAACACATAAGTAAACACTGAAACCCCCATCTTTAAGTGGCTAGTCTATAATTTAAAAAGGCGTTCATATTCTGAACTGAGATACAGAAACATCACCAGCCTCTGACTGTGTCAGCGGGGACCACATAAGGACCGTGAGACCATTGTGCAACCCGTGCATTTCAATGTGCCGCACGATTCCATGTCTGCACTAATAGCTCAGAACTCTTGCTCTGGCTGGTAAGCTTTCCTTATACAGTGAGTCTATCTCCTAATTCCAAGTCTGAGCTCTCCCTTCCATCACGCTTTGCCTCATTAAATGCAGAGCGTAGAACCGGATTTCGGCAATTCACCAGCAACTGCAACAATGAGTGTAACGTGTATCGTAATGTTGTTCCTAGAAATATAATTATGTGGACAGACAATTTGCAAAATAGAAGGGACCTCAGCGCCCTTGTCCTGTCAATCTGGCCTCTCTCTTAATCAGGGATGATAATAATGATAATAATAATAATAATAATAATAATAATAATAATAATAATAATAGTATCACCCCTCCCATCTACAGCCAGCTTGTCAATGTGGCAATATTTATAGATGGCTGTAACAGTGCATCTCCAGGCAGATGGGTTAAGACTGAGGAGCAGCTGTAGATGTCTGCTCACTAAGTGAGGGAGGAAAATTAATCTGAACAAAGCCACTTATAGGACCCTTAATTTATTAGCACAGTAACAGAGAAGAGGAGCTTCTGAATGGTAGGAGAGAGAGAGAGAGAGAGAGAGAGAGAGAGAGAGAGAGAGAGAGAGAGAGAGAGAAATGATGAAGATAATTGCAAAAATAATACATCATATGGCTTGTGTGCTCTGTAGAATTGGAAGGTCAACAGACATAAGACCCAACATCTAATCAGTCATTAATTAATTAATTACATTGAACAAAGCATTTGCTATCAATCTACACACTGAAGTCAGATTTTCAGTCTGTCTTAAAGCCTGCTTCATTAAGTACACACACACACACACACACACACACACACACACACGCACACGCACATGCACATGCACACACACACATATAACACATACAATATGCACACACATATGTACACACATCACACACACACATACACACACACACACAAAACCACATTTCTCTAAATGCTTTCTGGTGTGGCCCTATGTTGGTTTAAATAGCAATAGCCTCCATTAGCTTATATATTGGAATGCTTGGTCATTAGGGATCAAGTAGTACTACCTGACAGGTGTCTGGAGGTGTAACCTGGTTGGAGTAGGTCTGGCCTTGTTGGAGAAAGTGGGTCACTGGAGAAGCAGACCTGAAGACTACATACTATATGACCCCATGTATGAATTCTAGGAAAAGATAAACTTAACCCATAGCAGTGTGGAGATGATATGGAACTATGAGGGTGGGAGGCAGGGAGCTCCCTGAGGTTGGAGAGAGAAGTGTCTCTTATTTTGTTATTGTTCATTATTACTGCTCATAACTCAGAACGTTCACTGAAGGCTAGCTTATTTAGTGTATAAATGATCACTGGCACATTTATTTTAAGGCTCATTTGTTCAAATGTTTGACAAACACTTTAGTATTTATGTTTATATTTATATTATAGTATGTTTGACATACTCTAGTCTTGCTTCAAAATGTGTTAGCCAAGTAACTGTTGCTTGTGGGATTTCATGTGTGTAATAGCCATGTTGTATCCAGAAGATTCCTCTCCGTTCTCCAGTTTGGACATTTTTTCCAACTCTTCCTCTAGGATGCTTCTTGAGTCTTGAGGTTTGGTGGGTGTGTTGAATAAGCATGGGACTGGGTGCATGAGACCTTTAGCTGAGGTGCTTTGCTATTAATGGCTGTTGGAGGAGGGGGAGAGAAACTGATGTTAGAAGGGACTTGAGAAATTAGACACCAACAATCCAAACAAGCCAATTAAGAAACGGGGTGCAGAGCTGAACAGAGAATTCTCAACAGAGGAATCTTGAATGGCCAAGAAGCACCTAAAGAAATGTTCAATGTTCTTAGTTATTAGGCAAATGCAAATCAAAACGACCCTGAGATTCCATCTTCCACCCATCAGAATGGCTAAGATCAAAAACTCAAGTGATAGAATATGCTGTCGAGGATGTGGAGCAAGGGGAACAACCTAGATGTCCCTCAACTGAAGAATGGATAAAGAAAATGTGGTTCATGTACACAATTGAATATTATTCAGCAATTAAAAACAAAGGCATCACGAGTTTTGCAGGCAAATGGATAGAACTTGAGAATATCATCCTGAGTGAGGTAACCCAGTCCCAAAAGGGTATAGTGAATATTTGCTATAAAGTACAGGATACCCAGGCTACCCTCCACAGACCCAAAGAAGCCAAACAAGAAGGAAAATCCAAGTAAGGATGCTTGAATCTCACTTAGAAGGGGAGATAAAATAGTCATGGGAGGCAGAGGGAGGTAGGGAACTTGGTGGAAGAGGGGATGGGGAAGGGAATGGGGTGGGTTCAGGATCAGGTATGGGGAGAGACATGAGGGAGGGCCAGAGGGCCAGAGGGCCAGGAGAATGAATGGAAATTTCAGCTTTGGGGAATGGGTCTGAGGACTATTTCAAGGATGTGCAAGAGACCTGGGATGGGGGAGACTTCCAGGAATCAGTGGAGGTGACCTTAGCTGAGACTCACAGAAGTGGGGATGTGGAACCTGATGAGGCCACCTCCTGTAGCCAGATAGGAACCCCAGTGGAGGGATAAGGACAACAACCCACCATAAAACTTTCTGGTCCCAAATTTGTCCAATCTACAAGAAAAACGGGGACAAAGATGGAGCAGAGACTGAGGGAATAGTCAAGCAATAACTGGCCCAACTTGAAACCCCTCCCATCAGCAAGCACCAATCCCTGACTCTGTTGATGATGCTCTGTTGTGATTGCAGACAGGAGCCTAACATGACTGTTCTTTGAGAAGCTCCACCTAGCAGCTGACTGAAACAGATGCAGAGACCCAAGTCAAGTATTGGACAGAGCTAGGGACTGTTAAAGAAGAATTGGGGGCAAGGATTGAGGGCCCCAAAGTGGGTAGAAACTCTACAGGGAGACCAACAGAGTCAACTAATCTGAACCCTGGGAACTCTCAGAGTCTGAACCACCAACCAAAGAGCACACAGAGACTGGACCTAGTCCTCCCTACACATATGTAGCAGATATGCAGCTTGGTCTTCATGTGGGATCCCCAACTACTCCAGCAGGGGGCTATCCCTAAAGCTGTTTCCTGTCTGTGGGTTATGTTACCTAACTGGGCTGCCTTGTCTGGCCTCAGTGGGAGAGGATGCTCCTAGCCCCACAAAGACTTGATGTGCCAGGGTGGGGGAATATACAGGGAGGGCCTTCACCCTCTCAGAGGAGAAGGGGAGGAGGGTTGGCAGAGGGACCGTGTGAAGGGGAGACTGGGAGAGAGAGCAGTGGTCAGATATAAAGTGGGTAAATAAATAAATAAATAAATAAATATTGTTTATGCCCCAGCAGAGAAACCTACACTTCTGTACATAGGAATAATACTAATAAGATTATGGGTAAGTAACATGTGTTGAGTTGGGAACATGTGGCCAATAGGATGGTGGAGGTGTGGGTTGATAAGATCAATCAATATATAATGCATACATATGTGAAAATTTCAATGAACAAATACCAGTAATTATAACAGTGAATGCGCTATTCGCCCATTAAAAGTCTCATTATGGCAATTGAACAGACTGCTGACAGTTTTTGAAAGAAGTCTTCCCTTGTGGTGAAGAATATTGATGAAGGACACCTTTAAGCACCCTGTCATCTGCGTCCCTTCTAACCATCCACTTGAAAGGACATCTGATGACTGTACTTACTTTGTCATCTCTGTGACCATGACTAGTCCTTTTATTGCAATTTCCTCTTCTGAAAAATGCTAGAAAACGGCGTGTCAGTTTCTCCCCGAGATATACTGAGGATGATGTGAGGTGATGTTTGCAAGGTGCTTACAGGAGTGCCCAGAACACCATAATGACTGCGCAGCTAGCTTCTACTGGAACACGTCTGGGAAACAGAGTCTTCAATCATTCACTAGAGCTGGTGGAATCATAATGAATACGACAGTCATATGTACCCAAAAAGGGGGAAAATGTGCTATATCTCTTAAAGAAGTTGCTTAAGTGACTGCGCGTGAAACACCTTAATGGTGTGGTAGAGAGGAAAATCTCCTCTGATGAGACACCCAGATCACTACTGCCTGTGTGACTTGGGATTCCTGCTGAAGCTCTAACCTTGTTTTTCCTCTCATTTACAAAATGAAAAGGTTGACAGGAAAAGAAGGGACCCCAGTGACCTCCAGAGTCGGGGATGGAGAGAAGTGGGGAGTGAGTTTGGGGTCTTTGGGAGGGCAAAGCAGAAACGCAGGATAGCGAGAGGCTAGCACGTTGTGAAATGCATTAAACAGTCCTGCACCACAGCACACTGCAAAGTGGCGAAGTGGCGAGCCTTTTATGCGATTTTATCATATTAAAAACGTAAGATGGTTGCACTAGATGAAATGGAGATCTACAGTTCAGTCATTAACTCGCTGCCTTTTTATTGGATTTCTGCCGTACGTCAAGCCACGCACTGCGAGGAACGACAACGAACAGGAAAGTCGCGTGGTGTTTTGTGGTTCTTGCGTGGTCTTGAAGCTTGTTACCCGGTGCTGTTAACTTGCGGTGCTACTCTTTAAGAGGCGGGGTCCAGTCATTAAGAGGCGGGGCCCAGTAACTAGGAAGTGGAGCTCAGTAATACTTGTTTAGCTCACAGTGCTGGGATTAAAGTCGTTCTCAATTGGACCCTCAGTGATTTCTATGAGTTCACTGAAAAAAAAAATGAAGCTAGAATCCCTGCTCCCTGCTCCCTGCTCCGATCTGTCTCATTGGATGGATATTCTCCCAGTCTCTTGCACACAATAGCACCAGAAAACATCTGCCCGGGTGTAGCTGAAAGAACATTAAACAGATGGAGTGACCCAAACCAGGGCTTTCTGGTTTCTTTGCCTTTTAAAAGTATCCAGCGTCAATTTTTGGCATGCAAACAAGATTTTGGTACAGTACCAAGAAACCGACTAATAGACTCCCTAACCTTATTTTTTTTAAAAAATCGAATTTTATGAGGCTTACAACCTCTTGATGTCAGTATTTTGAGGCATCTTGGTGCTTCTTTCTCTTTAAGTTAATGGATAGCTTTTGAGGTTAGAGAGCAAATTAAGTGTTTCATCAAGGATTATTAATTGATCTGATAAAAAGAAGAAATAAAAAGAAGGGGCCATTATGTCCTGAGACACAGGTAGTGTTTTTTTTTTTCTTTCTTAGTGTTGTCTAGGTCATTTAATCTTTCTTATATTTATGTAGTCTGTGCCATTACTCACATGTTATAGATAAACCAGGATTTGGGGTAGTTAAGTAACTTTTAGATTACTGATTTTCTAAGCAGAGCAGAGAGGTAAAACATAAATCTACAGATTCTTGTGAAACACTACCTGCAATCTGTATTAGCCTGACATCCTGGTTTTTTTTTTTAAAGATTTATTTGTTATTTTATGTAAGTACACTGTAGCTGTCTTCAGACACCCCAGAAGAGGGCATCAGATTTCATTACAGATGGTTGTGAGCCACCATGTGGTTGCTGGGATTTGAACTCAGGACCTTCGGAAGAACAGTCAGTGCTCTTAACCGCTGAGCCATCTCTCCAGCCCCTGACATCCTTTATATGATGCATCAACTATAGGTGCTATTAAGGTTTGCTGCCTTTCCTGAGAGGTCCAGCCTCATTCTGACAGATGCCAGTCAACTGGGCTAACACAATGGGGTGGGGTGGGGGGAGGAGAAACTAATGTGAAGTCAAAGACTTTGTGATGCTTAGAGAAATATATTTTGTAGCATTTGCATATTCAAGACAGTGGTTAATATTCAAAGCCCTTTTTAGAGATGTTTCGTTTTATTTAAGGGTGGGTATCTTATACAAAATTCTTTGTGCAATCCCTAAAAGACTGTTGGTATAACTACTGAATGACTATTGGTCATCATAGTTTTGACCACTACACATTGAATGTATTTTCAGAAACAGAAAAGAGCCTCAGAAGACATGGTCTCTCTGATAACAACACACACACACACACACACACACACACACACACACACACACACACACTGTGTAACTACTGATGAGCAAACTGCCAGAGAATTTAAACAAAGGGTGGTTGATTAAAGGAAGCAGAAACATTTACTTTGATCTCTAATTCAGACACAAAACTATCACCATCTTCAAGTTGTCTCACTAGTGGAGCCTTATTCACTTTAACTAGGGGTTCAGTTGAAAGACGCTACACTAACCCATTCACAACAAGACCATTGGCTTACTGGCTTTATGGGAAGTTTTCAGAGTAAAATATGGCCCCTTCTATTCTTTTCACCAGGTTATTTAATTTCCTTTCATTTTTCTTCTTCTTAGTGTCTTGGCTTAAATAGCCATTATGTTCTCAAAGATACATGGTTAGAGAAAACATTTTATTCCATATTGTCAATGGGGACTTGGCATCTTTAGGAGACAGTGTGATGGTTTGTATATGCTCGGCCCAGGGAGTGGCGCTATTAGAAGGTGTGATACTTCAGAGACTTGAAGTTCTTGTCATACAGATCTTTCACTTGTTTGGTTAGCGTCACGCCAAGATACTTAATATGGTTTGTGGCTATCGTAAAGGGTATTATTTCTCTTACTTCTTTCTCAGCCTGCTTATCCTTTGAGTATAGGAAGGCTTCTGACTTGCTTGAGTTGATTTTATATCCGGCCACTTTGCTGAAGTCGTTTATCAGCTGTAGGAGTTCTCTGGTGGAGTTCTTTGGGTCGCTTATGTATACTATCATATCGTCTGCAAATAGTGATAGTTTGACTTCTTCCTTTCCAATTTGTATCCCTTTGACCTCTTTTTCTTGTCTAATTGCTCTAGCTAGAACTTCAAGTACTATATTGAAAAGATATGGAGAGAGAGGGCAGCCTTGTCTAGTCCCTGATTTTAGTGGGATTGCTTCAAGTTTCTCTCCGTTTAGATTGATGCTGGCTACTGGTTTGCTGTAAATTGCTTTTACTATGTTTAGATATGGGCCTTGAATTCCTGATCTTTCCAAGACCTTTAGCATGAAAGGATGCTGAATTTTGTCAAATGCTTTCTCAGCATCTAATGAGATGACCATGTGGTTTTTTTCTTTGAGATTGTTTATGTAGTGGATTACATTGATGGATTTCCTTATATTGAACCATCCCTGCATCCCTGAGTTGTTGGCGAGGATGTGGAGAAAGAGGAACACTCCTCCACTGCTGGTGGAATTGCAAGCTGGTACAACCACTCTGGAAAGCAGTCTGGCGGCTCCTCAGAAAACTGGGCATGACACTTCCGGAGGATCCGGCTATACCACTCCTGGGCATATACCCAGAGACTTTACCTGCATGCAATAAGGACACATGCTCCACTATATTCATAGCAGCCTTATTTATAATAGCCAGAAGCTGGAAAGAACCCAGATGTCCCTCAACGGAGGAATGGATTCAGAAGATGTGGTATATTTACACAATGGAATACTACTCTGCAATTAAAAACAATGAATTCACGAAATTCCTAGGCAAATGGTCAGAACTTGAAAATATCATCCTTAGTGAGGTAACCCAATCACAAAAGATCACACATGGTATGAAGTCACTGATAAGGGGATATTGACCCAGAATCTCAGAATACCCTAGACACAATCAGCATATCAATAGATTTCTAAAAAGATGGAAGGAGAGACCCCTGGTCCTGGAAAGACTGGATGTAGGGGAACGCCAGGACAGAGTAATGAGAGGGGGTTGAACGGAGAAAAGAGGGAGGGAAGGGGGCTTATGGGACTTTCGGGGAGGGAGGAAACGGGAAAGGGGAAGTGATTTGGAATGTAAATTAAAAAAATAAAATAAAATTAAATTAAAAAAAAAAAAAAAAAAAAAAAAAAAAAGAAGGTGTGATACTGTTGGAGTAGGTGTGGCCTTGTTAGAGCGGGTATGGCCTTGTTGGAGTGGGTATGGCCTTGTTGGAGTGGGTGTGGCCATGTTGGAGTGGGTGTAGCCTTGTTGGAGTAGGTGTATCACTGTGGGCATGGGCTTTCAGACCCTCAACCTAGCTGCCTGGAAGCCAGGATTCTGCAAGCAGCCTTCAGATGAAGAGGTAGAACTCTCAGCTCCTCCTGCACCATGACTGCCTAGATGCTGCCCAACTCCCACCTTGATGATGACAGACTGAACCTCTGAACCTGTAAATTAGCGCCAATTAAATGTTGTCCTTTATAAGAGTTACCTTGGTCATGGTATCTGTTCACAGCAGTAAAACCCAAACTAAGATAGCTGGCTACCAGGAAGTTGAGATGGTGCCCTTTGACTCCTTTTGCCAAGAACTTTGCAGGAGTGTTTGGTTTAATGCCCTTTCTGCCTCTATCATCACAAACAGACGGCTTTCTCTGCTTTAGCCTGCTGGTATTGGATATTTCAGCAGCATATTTCCTGAGACTACCCATCCTTGTCCTCTTGGTATCCTGTTCTTCCCTGTTCACAGCTCCTGTCTGTCTCGCAACAACTACAGTCAGAAGGCAGATTCTAGTGCAGTTTCCTTAGTTCTGTGAGTAATTCTCCTTTCACATCATACCTTTCTTCCCCATTAAATACACTGCTAGCATTTGTTTTCTCTTCCTACAATATATGAACCTTATTAAATTACTATCTGTTACCCTCGTGATTCGGGGGCCAGTTTATTTTGTGTAACAGCTGTCCTCTGTCCTCTGCGGCACCCACCATTGATTCCCTGACAGCAATTATAATGAATTCGAATAAAGTTTAAAACTTTGATTTCATCTGAAATATATTCTGTACGGTGTGGGGGAAGACGGTGGTTACGTGGGACGGTTCCTCTTCATTGTGGAGTTGGCTCCGTTTGGTATCAGCTCTCCTCATATCTGTGAGGCCATTTTCCAGCAAGTTTACCTGAGAAGGATAGGGCAAACTTGGATGCGGATGCAACCATCCCAGCCGCAGGGGTCTCAGACCGAATGAAAAGACACACGGAAATAACTGTCAGAGGACTAGAATCCACCCTTTCTCTGCTTTCCTGGCTGTGAGCACAACACAGTCAACTCCCTACGACTGACTCCCTCCGCCAGGATGCACTGTATTCTCTTAAACCTTGAGAAAAGAAATAAACACACCCCCTTCATTTTATATTGTTTTGGTCAAGTATTTTTATCAGTATAATTTTCTCTGAACCAAGGGCTAAAACATTGTAAGAAATCAATATATGCTTTCAGGGAGGGAGGGGAGAGGGGGAAGGGCAGAAAGGATGGGGAAGTCAAAGAAAGGGAACAGAAAGGACTATCAGAGTGGGGAAGCAAGTGAATGTCTCCACCCCAATGTCCGCTTCCGAGGTGGCCCTGAGATCGACAAAGCTCATATTCCTTGTGCTTAGTTTCAGAACCTCTGCTTCTATTCCAGTGTACAGCTTCCAGGATGAAAAGCACACGTGGAGTTCTGTTTCCTGAGCCTGTGAGCCACGAGGAAGGAACAAGGAAAAGAAATGGGGCCGCCATGTAAGTAAAACAATGCTGTAGTCATTTAGCATTTCCCGTTTAACAGTGCATCCCCACCCCTGTGGAGAGTTTAGCGCACGGGGCAGGTCCCATTCTGTAATGTAATCCTAGCGGCAGCAATATAAGTATTTGCGGATCAAACGGTCTGATGGGGAAGTATCAGGAACATCGAGTGCATCACCAATGACCTAAGGCTTGGAAGGACCAGGGAAAGAAGTGGAAGAAAAGATAGATGCGGCATAGTTATTTCCAGGAAGGGCCTTGTCTGAGTAAGACTCAGGAGCGATGGTAATATGCAAATGGCCGGCTCGTTTCTAAACCCCACCTGATACGTTGTCCTACTTAAATGCTTCCCACTCTTGTTTCCTCTTGCTTTCTACCTCATCCTCTCATGCACGTCCCAGGGATGCTCTCACCAGGTCATGCCTGTAGTCTTGCCTTCCAACTTCCGGTCCTGTCTGTCTTTTCCTAGAAATACACTCATCTCTTCTTCCTCACCCCATCCCTATCCCCACCCCAGGTATATCGATCCTCCACACACACCCCCCGACCCCTTACACTGTAAAGCCAACATCCCTGATATAAGATGAGTACAGAGCACTCGGGCTTGAACCAGCGCTGTGTTTCTGCCTCAGACTTCTTTCTTACTGTATTGGCTAAACTTTCTCATCGCTGTCACAACAACAGCATCATCATCATCATCATCATCAACAACAACAACAGCAACAATCACCTTGACAAGAGCAAAGTTCTGATGTGGCTGTGGCTTTCAGTCTAAAGGGATACAGCTACAGCCCATGGCGGCAGGAACATGGGGCATATGGTCATGTAGCATCTTCAGTGAGGGAGTAGAGAAGTAGTCCATGCCATAAAACATGAAGACCTACCCCCGAATGACCCAATTCTTCTACTGAGTCTCTACTTCCTTCCTTCTAGGAAGCATTCTAGGGCATCACTACCGGGAACTATGTGTTCAACCACACAAACCCATGGGGCGCATTGTACACTCAAACTACACTCACCTGAATTGAAGGGTTGAGGGTTGTAGGTGCTTGCAGCTTCCTTCTCATTACCTTTGGGGTCTGGGTCCAGCCTCATTACCTTCCACAGCCTCATTACCTTCTCTGAGCCAGATTTCTCACTCAGATCTTCCCAGAATGTGTTTTAACCCTGCCGCCTGTGTAAGATTTCTATGTATTTTTCAAGCATCGGAAAGACAGTAGCTCTGTACGCTTTTGCTGCAGTGTGCATGCGTGAGTCAGAGCCGACCTGTTGTTGGCTGATTCCCAGTTTCCGGCTAGCTCACTGGTCCTTCCTTCTGAATCTCATCTCCACCTAGGCTTTTCTCCAACCTTTTCTATCCTAGGTACCTGCGGTCCCCATGTTGTTTCCTCTCCAGTTAAGAACTCTGGAAACTCTACAACTTACCAGATAATGTTACACTGTTTTCTTAGCACCTGTGGGTGTGTGTGTGTAGGGGGGTCATACAGGAAAATAGAATGAATAGATTGAGTTCTCCCATGTCAGTGTCCCTCAAAAGTTTTGTAATCATGTGGCAGATAGCAACAGCCTAGATGCTCACTGGATCAGTGAGGAAGTGTGTTGCTTTAACCACTGCTCAGGACTTTGGGTTTACTGGAAATGAAGGGCAGAGTCCTAAGAAGTGAAGAGTTTGGGCATCGTTTTGGGGTCACACTGTGCTTTTGAAATCTTGGAATACAATTAATAATACATTATAATAGAGCATCTATCTATGCTGTATGTTATATGTTGTATAGCTGCCCTGTATGTTCTAAAATATACCCACATATATTTGTGATCATAAATATACATTAGATATAGCTAAGTCTACGACCCCAAACACAGATGTATTCCCCATAGCACCATTCTTTCTCCAGTGAACTCTCACAGTGTCCATGTGTTTTATTTTATAAATGAGAATAGTAATATTCCCTGCACCATCCTAAGCCCTTTTCCATTATGCCCTTTTTCTCTTCAGTCCTTGAAATATCAAGTCTGTATGTTTTGGATTAACATGAAATATCTCTTTCTGTTAATAATCAGAATTAATCTCAAGCAAGGCAAAGATAAGAGTTCCTTTAGAAATGTGCCTCAGAGATCCCAAGAGTGTCTGGTAACACTTAACCCTTCATTAAATATCCTATTATCTATTTATCAAATAATACCTCTGCTCATATCAGGCTTCGCAATAACTTACTCTCACACACTAGCTAGACGAATACATTGTTGAATGAAACTGGCGTCTCTGTACCTCCCGACTAGTTTCTGCTATGGCATAAATACATTATAAAGAAATTATCGACTCTGGGTATTTTGTTTGTTTGTTGTTTTTGAAACAAAGAATACATTTTTGACCTACAGCCCAGCTCAACTTCCTGATTTAAAAATGGATGAGAAAGCTGATCCTAACACCATAGGTTAAAATAACCAATATCTACAGTACTGCCTTGCAAATATCCCAGTTGTACCCCTGATCCTGGGATCTTAGTGGTGACTTGCCCTGAGGATCTAGGACATTATTCCATTTGCTGTTTCTCCAAACCTATAATCTGGGCAGACATTTGTAATAACTGTTTTTCTTAATGCCCTGCTGAACTGAGAAAGTTTTATCCCCCCCCCACCCCCGAAATCAGGAAGGAAGGCTTATTTCAAGTCAACACTGATAGTAACAATTGCTGGACAGACTTCAGTTTTCTAAAAATAGGAGGGCGCCAGTTCCTCCCACTACAGAGATTCTGATGTCAGCGGTAGCAGGAAACACAACCCGAGTGGAGTGAAAACACCCGTGGGGTTCCATAACCCGCCAGAGTCCTTGTCATCCTCTGCATGTAAATTGTATAAAACTCCCAACAATATAATCCTCAGGATATGGTGGATGATTGGCGGGCTGCAAAGCTTTTCCTTTAGACTCAAACAGTTCTTTGATACAAAACAATATTTTTCATTACAAAGGCAATTGTTGATAGCCAATGGGCCCCTGATAGTCCCATGTGGGCTGCGCAATAAGTATGCCGCCTTACAAAACACAGGATTGCTTTTCATGCGACGGAGACCATTTGTGCAATTGAGAACCCATTGAGAAAGCCCACTGATAGACGGGCCTTTTAAAATTCCAAGATGTAAATGCACTGAAGTGCATTATCAGATGGGCTTTTCACAAAAAGCCCCTAGGAGGATAATTTAATGTATACATTCAGCCGTCATTGTATTTGTGTTTCTGGCAATAATTCATTTCCCCTATTTCCCAATGGTTCTTTTTTTTCTTCTTCTTCTTCAGCAAACCTCAGCTGTCTCAATTGAAACAAAGGCAGGAGGCAACCCCAAATTTCAGCTTTTGGCATTGTCTCAATTACTGTTTTTCAGTGCCCCTCTCTCTGCCCACCCCATTTTTTTACAAGAAATTTGCAAATAACATATAGGACAGTGAGATTGTAAAAGACCATATAGCCCACCCCTGGGCAAAAGTGCCAGGGAAATGGAATTTCTTTTCAAGTGAATATTACACATCATTTCTTTGTTATCTTCTACGGTGAATTTATTTTGCACAAAATGGAGAGCTTCTCCCCCATTTTCATGTTATTTTTTAGTAATGCTTTTCCAGGACACAGCAGGACAGCGAGAGATCATTAGAATATATGTATTGATATGGTGGTGGCGGGGGAGGGCACAGGTTGCAACAAAATGAACTACTAAGAGCATGAACCCAGGAGTTAAGCATTCAGTGTTAGCGTTCACCAAGAGGTGTGCTATAATCCTATGAAGCTGCAGACAACTGTTCTAAGAATTCCACCCTCTAAACCCAATGATTATGGGTTGAGAGGGAGAGAAAAAAAATCAATCTTTATATTGTATCAAGGGCAATGTCTAATGAATCCCTACAAAAATATTGACAGCCGTGCAATTAAAATAACAAAGTTCAATGATCATCTTGTGGCATTGCTCCATCAATTCTTATAAAATGAAAAATAAAAAAAGAAAGAGAAGAAAAGTAAAGCTTATTTAACTAGGTCCTGGCGTCTATGGAGAATTAGACCGCAATGAGAGACTAACGTGGGAATCCAATAGCGTATTTTTCTCCCTCCGTAGTGAGTCACTGTTCTACCTGTAAGCTGTAATCTGATTTCTTCTTAATTTCTATGAAAAATAAGATTACTAAAGCAGTGGTACTAGAAAAACTACAGTTATTATTTTTCCTAAAACAAAACAAAACAAAAAAACAAATCCCACTGGCAGTTACTAAGAAACACCCATTCATCAATACCTCGGAACCACAAAATTTTGTGGTGTGTCTTCATGGGCCATCCTAGTAGGAATAAGGGAGATGCTGTTGCTGAGAGTGATTTGAACTGTGCAGACCTGGCTCAAGAGGTTTTGGTGAAGAAGAATTTCAGTATGTGTCCTAGAGACTGTTTTTGTGGTATTTTGCCCTTGTCTGAAGAGCCTACCTGAGGCTAACATAAAAATATTTCTATTAATTTCATTGACAAAGGAAGTCTCAAAAGAGTCCAGCAGAGACTTTGTTCTCTGTGTTGGTCTTATCAAGAGCATTTTAATGAAGAGGAGTAAGCTAGTAAGCAGCACCCTTCCTCAGTCTCTGCATAGGCTTCTGCCTGATACCAAATGGTCAGCCCTGAAAATGTAGATACATGGGACATTATACACACTGAGCGTTGTACTTATGTATTTATGAATACATGTAATATGTGTACATACATGTATATGTATGTATTTAGAAATAATTAATAAAAAAGAGGCCATGCATTCGAAAAAGAAAGGAGGAGTATATGGATTTGTGGACAGGAAAGGGAAAGAAGAAATTATATAATTATTTTGCCTGTTTCAGTTTCTATCCTGGCTTCCATGATGAACAGCTATGTGGAAATGGATGCTGAATAAACCCTTTCCTCTCCAACTTGCTTTTTGGTCATGGTGTTTTTTTCACAGCAACAGAAACCCTGACTAAGACACAAGGAGATGCAGCTTCACAACCTCAAAACTCCATGGTCCACTGACTCTTACAATTTTCCTGTCCCCTCTTCTACAATATTTCCTTTCTGAGCCTTAGCTGAGGGAGTGTTCTGTAGACATATCCATTGGGACTGGGCTCCGTAACTCTGAAATTTGATTGGTTGTGGTTTTCTGCAATGCTGTCTGTTTCAAAAAGCACTTTCCTCAGTGAGGGCTGAAGATTCTTTCGAACTTAGTTATGGGTTATTCTGGTTTCAAGAAGTAGTGATCATAGGTTCTCATCCAAGATGATTATTTTACTGGCCTCAGACAACTGGCTAGATTTCTAGTGCCACACATGGTTTCCTTCCTGTTGAGAAGATTTTTAAGCCCAATTAGAAAGCTATTGGTTACTGCTAAGCTATATGAGCCACTACTGCACCTTAGCGTCCTCCTGCCATTTTGGTTGTTGGTGTGGTTCATAGACATCATGTTGGTTTCTTCCCTCCTTTGGAATCTTGCATGACACTTTCAGGTACTGTGAAAGCTAGTCTTCAGGCATGGGGCATCCATATCAGTTCCATCTCCAGGGTATCTGGGCACAGTGTCTGTAGTGAATGGTAACTTACTTTTTACTTCTTGGAGGGTCAACTAAGGCCAATAGACAAAGTCTCTAATGTTTTAGGATTATCTTGGACAACCTTGATCAACAACCCAAAAGATGGCTTCTCTCCAGAGGTCTAGGAGAACAAATGAAAATATGCAGCTTCCCTAGGGTAGAGTAGGGGAACCTCTATAAAGTCCCAGAGACCTGGGATGTGGGAGGCTCCCAGGACCCAATGTAGGTGACCTTAGCTAAAATGCCCAAAAGTGGGGAGATGGAACCTTACTAGTCCACATCTAGTAGTTAGACAGGGGCTAAGTGGAGGGATGAGGATGCCAACCCAACCTCAAAATTTTTGACCCAGAATTCTTCCTGTCTAAAAGTTATGCAGGGACAAAAATGGAGGAAAGTCTGATGTCAAGGCTGAGCAGTGACCAGCTCAACTTTGGAACAATCTCATTAGGGAGCACCAAACCCTGACACTATTACAGATGATATGTTGTGCTTGCAGACAGGAGCCTAGTATGGCTGTCCTCTGAGAAGCTCCACCAGCAGCTGCCTGAGACAGATGCAGATTCTCACAGCTAACCATTGGGCTGATGTTGGGAACTTCTAACATCAGGGGAAGGACTGAAGGAACTGAAGGGGCTAGCAATCCCATAGAAAGACCAACAGTGTCAAATAACCCAGACCTCTGAGAGTTCCCACTGACTCAGACACCAACTAGGCAGATACACAGTCTGGTCCAAGGCCCACAGCACATATGTAGCAAAGGAGTGACTGCTTTATCTAGCCTCAGTGGGAGAAGATGCATCTAGTCCTATAGAGACTTGATATCCCACAGAAGGCACCCTCTCAGAGGAGAAAAGGAAGGGGGATGGGATGGGGAACTCTGGGAGGGGTGAGTACATTTGGGTTAAATAAAATAATTAATTAAAAAATAAAACAAAACAAAACAAGAAACAACAAGCAAACAATAGCTTCTCATATCTGGTACTAAGGTTTGGTTAGGTGATCTTTAACTATTAGAGGGAATATAGTCCAAAAGAGAAAATATAATTTAAACTAAAACATAATTTTAGATATTGTTTATACAGACTTATGTATATTATAGGTTCATTTAGATGGGTAATTAATAGTATGATTTCTTATGACTGTCTCAGATATACTTACTGTTATTTTATCTTCCCCATCCTTCTTCTGTATTTATCTCTATCCCCACTCCTTACCTTTCAATCCCCTTTTCCCATTTCCACTCAGTTTACTTACCTTGTTCTTCCCCTCTCTAATGCCTCTACCCCAACAATTGCCCCTTTTGACTTTCTGTATTCTGTGGTTACTCTAGGCTATATCCTTATGTCTGAAGTTTTGGAAGTAGAAGAGAGAGTAAGAGAGTAAGAGACCCAGTAAGAGTCTATGTGATGTTTGCCTTCCTGAGTCTGAGTTACTTACTAGGGGTGATAGTTTTTAGTTCCATCAATGACCTAAAAAGTTTCTTGATTTCACTTTTCTTTAGAGTTGAGCAGTGTTCTATAGTGTGTATGTACTATATTTTCATTATCTACTTTTTGGCGGAAAGGTATTTAGGTTGTTTCAATTTCCTAAATACTGGGACTGAAGCAGCAACAAACATGGCTGAGTGACTATCCACAAAGTAGGACATATGTTTTACTTTTGGCTTTTGCAAATTCTCCACACTAATTTCTATAGTGGTTGTACAAGTTTGCAATTCCACCAACCTTTTCTACCCACCCTCCGGATGTGTTGATGATTTGTTTTATTGATCTTTGCCAATATGATTGAGGTAATATGAAATCTCAAAGTTGTATCACGTTGGTGCTACAAATATAGTTTAAGATCTGGAGTTGTAACTCCTCCAGCGTCATTATTTTGCTCAGGATTGTTTTTTGTTCATCTCAAGTCTTTTGTGATTCCATACAAATTTAAAGTTAGGTTTTTTTTTCCTATTTCTGAAAACAATGGTAAAGTTTCATTATCATATTTTTACCTATGTCATGGTGTATTTTTTCCATTTCATAGTCTCTCTCTCTATATATATACATATATATCATATACATATACACATACATCATATCCATCCATACACACACACACACACACACACACACACACACACACACATACACATATACATATATTCATTGTGGAAGTCCTTCATTTCCTTGGTTAGGTTTATTCTTAGATAGTTTATTTTCTTTGAGACTATTGTGAATGTGAGCATGCCCATGATCTCTTTCTCTGTGTACTTGTTGTTAGTGTTTTTTAAAAAATAAGTTATTTGTGCAAGTTTATTCTATATACTGCCACATTGCTGAATTTGTTTATCATTTCTAAAAGTTTACTGGTAGAATTTTTGGAATCTCTAATGGGAAGTATCATGTCATCTGTAAATAGGGATGGTTTGACTTCTTTCCTTATTTGTATCTTTTAAATTTCATTCCCTTGTCTTATTGCTTTAGCTAGTGCTTCTAACACAATATAGAAAAGGAGTAGTGTTAGTGGAAATCCCTGGCTCCTCCCTGACATCAGTGGGATTGCTCCAATCCTTTAGGATGCTGTTGGCTGTGGGTTTCTCAATTATCGTCTGTATTATGTTGAGATATGTTTCTTCTAGCCCTACATTCTTTAAGACTTTTATCATGAAGGAATATTGAATTTTGCAAAAGAATTTTTCTGCATCTATTGAGATGATCATTTTTTCTTTTTATTAGATATACTCTTTATTTACATTTCAAATGATTGAATACAGGTTTTAAAAATATTGCTTTATAATATTCTTAATTTCCTTGGTGTCTGTTGTAATCTATTTCTGTTAATTTCTGATTCTGTTAATTTTGTTTCTCTACTTCTTTTGTTTGGTTAACTGCGCCAAGGATCTGTAAATCTGTTTATCATCTCAAAGAACAAGCTCTTGAATTTGTTGATTCTTCATATTTTTTTCCATTTCATCAATGCCTGCTCTAACTTACATTAATTTTTCCCATTAAGTGAGTTTGGACTTGTTTGGGTTTTTTTTTTCCAAGTTTTTGAGTTACATCATTAAAGCCATTTTTTTTTGTGATCTTTGGACTTTTTTTTAATATAGGCACTTATAGCTACAAATTTCCTCCGTAGAACTGCTTATAAGGTGGCACAGATTTGATGTTATATTTTCATTTTCTTTTAGTTCCAAGAAATTTATTACTTCTTTCTTGATTCCTTATTTTATTCATTCCTTATTCGGTAATGGACTCACTCTCCATGAGTTTGGGTATTTGTGTGACATGTTTGCCGTCCATTTTAAGTTTAACACTTTGTGGTCAGAGAAGAAACAAGGAATTATTTTAATCTCTGTTTTGTGTCTGAGGATGTGCTCCTTGTAAGAAAACCTTCCATGTGTTGCTGAATAGAATGAATATCTTTTGGTGTTTCAGTGGGATATTCTGTAGATTCCTGATAAGTCCACTTCATATATGATGTTAATTAATTCTGATGTTTCTACATATATTTTTTTTGTCCATATGACCTGTCTATTGGGCAAAGTGGGATATTAAAATCACTAAATATTGATGAACTGATGTTAATCTATATCTTTAAATGCAGTATTACATATTTATGAAATTGGATGCCTCAGGTGTGTGTGTGTGTGTGCATTTACACACATGTGCACACATGCATACGCGTGCATATTTTGGATAGTGATGTATTCTTGGTTAACTGTTCCCTTAGTTAGAAGTTTACTTCTTTATCGTTTCTGAGTAGTTTTAGTTTGGAGTTTATTTTGCCAGGTTCTAAGATAGCACTTTGCTTTTTGATCTCATTTGATCGGACCTTTTACTCCAAGGTTGCACCTATCTTTAAAGCTAAGCTTTGTTTCTTGTAGACAACAGCAGGCAGATTTTGTTTCAGAATCCATTCAGTCAATCCATGTCTTTTTATTGAAGAATTGAACAACTTAAACTTATTATTTAAAGTTTTTATTTAAATGTATGTTAACTGTTACTGTGTTGTTGATTTGGGTATTATTTTTGCACTCTTAATGGTGTTTTGTGTTTTAATAATTGTGGCTTTGTATTCATTACCATAGTCTCTCTGCTATGCTCATTTCTCTCTGTTTTGAAATACTACTTCCTATATTTTCTTTAAGTTTCATTTGTTGTCTATACTGTTGAGGGTGTTTGTATCATAGTACATTGTTCTGCTGGGTGTATTACTCTCGGTTGGCTGTCATATTCTTTGAGTACTCTTCTAGCTTTTAAAATTTCCATTGAGAAATCTGCTGTCCCTTTGATGAGTTTTCCTTTCTGTGTGATTTGCATTTTTATCTCTTGCTGCTTTCAATATACTTTCTTTGTTCTGTATACTTAGTGTGATAACTATGATATGTAATAGAAATTTTCTTTTCTGGTCTTACCTGTTTGGTGTTTTGTGTGCTTCTTATATGTTAATGGGTGTGCAATTTCTTAGTTTGAAGAGTTTTCTTATATGATCTTTTTGAAGATCTGATTTATGCCATTTACTTGGGATTTTTCTCCCTCATCTGTGTATAAATCAAAGGTTTATATTTTTTCATGGTGTCCAATATTTCCTGTAAGTTTATTTCCTGTATTTTTACTTATTAATGTTTTGCATTTTTTACTCATTTCATCCTGATTCTTTACTTTATCTTCAAGTAGTGGTCTTCTATCTTCTGCTTGATTCATTTTATTTTTAAGGCTTTCTTTCTGAGTTGAATTATTGGACTTTTTGATTTCTTCTTTGTTTTAGCTTGAATTCTTTCAAGTGATTCTATCTTTTTATTGGATTCCATTTTCAATTCCTAGATTGTCTTTATCATTCACATCAGTTTTATGTTTCTTCAATTCCTAGATTGTCTTTATCATTCACATCAGTTTTATGTTTCTTCTTCTTAAATTCTTCTTAAATTTTCTTCTTAAATTCTTTTTCTTTAATCCTATTGAGTCACTCTTTATGTCTTCTTTAAACCCCTTGAATTTCTTGATAAAGTTTATGATTATTTTTTTAAAATATGTGCTCTGGGCTTTATCCAGAAAGTTCTCATTGAAAAACATTTCTATATGACTTGTAGCCTGACTGGTAAATTTTAGAAAGAAGATATTTGCTTCATCTTTCATGTCATTGGTAGTTTTCCTATCATATCTGGGCTTGTAGACTTCTTTTCTTACTTCTGTTTCTAATATAGAAAGAGCAGGTCAGAAATTTAAATATCTTGCTTGTTTTAGTTTCCACGACTGTATATATTCTTTTCTTTAAACAATTATTTGTGCATGTGTGCATGCATGTGTGTGTGTGTGTGTGTGTGTGTGTGTCTGTGTGGTCTGTCTGTGTGTCTATGTGTGCTTGTGTGTAGGCAGACAGGCTGATTTGGCTAGAAATGGCATTGCTGGAATGAACTAGGGAGACAAAGGGAACTGGGCTGGTATAGGATTGTTTCCTGGTCCAAGCCTGTGTTCTGTAGGACAGATAGGATGAGTTGGGAAGGTTGGATCTGATGTGGGGAAGTTCTGTGAGTTGGGGGATGTTTAGGGAAGGCTCAGGAATAAGTTCAGAGATCAGTTGTGGTGTAGGCAGGGGAGGCCAGACTAGGTTGGATCATTGGGTACGTAATTCATGCTAGATTTGGCAGATTAGAAAGAAGAAATGGCTGAGGAGTTCAGAGAGACTTACAAGGCTGGACCCTAGAGGAGGAGGTGTATAGTCTCCAATGTAACATATTTTAAATTTTATCTTTTGAGAATTATGTGTTCTCACCAGTCTAGTTATCCATTAGGGTAACTATTATCTATTTCTTTGATCCTTTTTTAGAGTCTAAATATTAATCATCTCTTGGATATAAATCTTGCAAAGACTCCCATCCTTTGGTCTTTCTCTATGTTCAGTCAGTTGTTTCATTTGCTGCATAGAGTTTTTGAATTTCATGAGGCCCTCTTTGATTATTGGCCTTATGTTCTGACAATTCAGAATCTTATTGAGAAAGTGCCAGGCTGTGTCTATATCCTGAAGTGTTTTTTCTATTTCTCCCATGACAATCAGAGTTCTAGGTCTTATATTAAGGTTTAATCATTTGGAGATGATTGTTGTTCTGGATGCAATGTTGGTATAGATGACCATCACATGTGTGGAAAATGATCAGGTTCATTAGCCACAAGAAGAATATAAAAGAAAGCTACAAAAAAGGTTTCGTCTTTTAAAAAAAACCAAAGAACAACATTTACAGGTGAAAATATGGAGCACAGGAATCACTTATACACTGTTGGTGGGACCTGAAGATTGGTAGAACTACAGAGATGAGTGGGTCACCTTCTCCCATCCCCCAATAGATCTGCCATGTGATCCAGTCAAATCACTCCTGGTAGTTATACAATGGACTCCATGCTGACCTTTCAGAGAAATATTTTCGTATTTCAATGTTTCGCTGCTCATTGGAGTACTATTCACTGTGGCTGTAAGGAAGCAATCTAGGCATCAAGCAACAGAAACTATGAACTGCATATAGAATGGAGGAACTCTTTTCTGCTGTAAAGAAAAAGGAAATCAGGTCATTTGTGGGAGAATGAATGAAACTGGAAGTAATCACGGCGAGTAAATTAAGCCATCCTCAGAGAGGTAAACATAATGTGTTTTCTTCTCATCTGTGGGTCCTAGATTTTATACAGACACAAAAACCATATACATGGATGCTATGTGAACTGGATGTAGAAGTGGACAAAGGACCAACAGAAGCAGAGTGAGGGGGGATGGGGAGATGCTCCATAAAGGGAGATGCACTCAGCAGAGAAAGGGGATGGGGGAGATGTGCTCAGCATAGAAGGGAGGTGAGGGGGATGGGGAGATAGAATACATCCAAGATGGGGTGTCAAGACAGGACTCAGAGTTTTAAGAGCATGTACTACTCTGGTAGAAGATCCAGGTTCAATTATTAGCACTCATGTTAGACAGCTCAACATAGCCTACAAGTGAGCTTCAGAAGATCTGGCACTATTTTCTGCCTACACACAAACACACACAACAAGCAAGATATTTAAATTTTTCAGAGTAAAATTCAGTTTTGGAGAGATTACCAGCAAATAGGGAACTGTGGCATGCCCTAATGTGAATATTCAGATTCCGACCATTTCAGAAAGACGAGCCAGGGAGAAAATATATTTGCAAAAATTTAAGCAAAACGTTATGAAATCTGTACATATGCAGGAAATGGCTTATTGGTGTTCTTTTTAATGCATCTCAATGTGTATTTATATGTATGACATACATGTCAGTCCATGTGTGTGCACACACATGCAAATATGTATGTATATATATGCATATATAATTTATTTGTATATATTTTTAATTTTTATTTATATATGGAGGCTAGAAGTCTTCAGGCAGAGTTCCATGGGAGCTGTCTATGTTTCTTTCTTTTTAACAAATAATCTTTGATTGGCTTGGAACTCAGCAAATAGGCTCATCTGACTGGCTAGCAACTCCCAGTGATTTGCCTGTCTCTATCTCCCCGGCAAGGAGACATGGATGTTTTAACCTTATTTTCCGTTAAAAGCATACTTTCAACAGATTTGTCTTAAAAACACCAGATTAGCCTACAAAGCCAGAACGTTTGCGGACCAGGAATCTCTGATGACTGAGGCAAAGTAAAACAAATGTTAAAGGGGGCGGAGGGACCTGCAACTGAATCAACCTAAAGAATTCTCCTCTCCTCACTTGCTCAGAGTTTAAGTAAAAAGCAATCATTTTGGAGGTCATGCAGTTGAGCCATTAGCTTTCCTTAAGATGACACGTCTGATGTGTGGGTTATCATAACAATTGCAGAGGTTGTTTGAGAGAAACCCGAAGGTCACATGCTGAATCTTTCATCAGAGTCTGCAGTGGTGACCTAAAGAGAACAGCAGATGGTTTCTTATCATGCTGTCCCTGTGGCTTCTTCAGAACCCTAAAGACACATTCCTCTAAGTTCCATGTGTAGATACATGTACCACTTGAGAAATGCTCAACCCAGGCATATCTGTATCTGTATCTGTATCTGTATCTGTATCTGTATATCTATATATGTGTATTTGTATCTATCTGTATCTGTATCTATATCTATCTAATTATCTATCTATCAAATCTATCTCTATATCTGTCTCTGTCTCTATATCTATCTCAATATCTCTATATCTATATTATGTAGATAGATAGATAAATTAGATAGATAGATAGATAGATAGATAGATAGATAGATAGATAGATAGATAGATAGATAGATATTCTTTGCAAATTGAGCACAAGCTAATCCTTCTGTCCTCTCATAAGTCGGGTGTTTATACACCATGGTGAATCCTGTAGGACTCAGCAGTTCCTAACCCAACTGTCCATTAGCCCACCAAGTGCAAGGCCAGCATGCTTATATGAAAAAAGTAAAACATTTTTGAAACCGTGACCACGAATAATGGGCACTTACTATAGTTTAGCTCCACCAAAAAATGTCAAGTAAAAGCCTGCCACTCCTTC
The DNA here is from genome assembly GCA_036184795.1 of Tokudaia tokunoshimensis. Classification (NCBI taxonomy): domain Eukaryota; kingdom Metazoa; phylum Chordata; class Mammalia; order Rodentia; family Muridae; genus Tokudaia; species Tokudaia tokunoshimensis. The sequence continues at coordinate 18,494,539 of BTHU01000021.1, forward strand.
TGTTGATAGATCCTGAGCCGGACTCTCACTTTGAGAGGTGTTAACTCTCTCCTGCCCTCAGTAGAGTAGATCTTGCTCTTCTGTTTTAATACATGACTCAGTCCTCACCTCTCTGGGTTCCATGCCACAAAATCCCCACCATTTGGCGTCATTGTGACAGGATAACTCTGTTACTAGGAGTCTCAGATTACCAAGAAATTAATTACAAAACTCACTGTTTCAGAGGAAAGCAAATATGATTTTCTCTCTCTTTAACCAAACTCTCTCCCCTGTAGGAATGATTTCTTCATAATTTTGGCTGTCATGATTGTAAGTGTGGGATGGTAATACCACAGAGTGTTGACTTCATGCTGACTTTTGTGCAGAAGGAATATCTGCTTCCACACGCACCAATGCTGTTCAGGAGGTCCCATCACTTCACTTCTTTTTTTTCTTCATTTACAGTTATTTATTTAATAATGTTTTCATTAATTCTTTGAGAATTTTAGATAGTAGACTTTAGTCATATCCATCACGTTCCCCAACTCCTCCCAGATGCTCCCAGATCCTCTCCCACCCAAACAACTTCATTCTTCAATGTTCTCTCTCTCTCTCTCTCTCTCTCTCTCTCTCCTCTCTCTCTCTCTCTCTCTCTCTCTCTCTCTCTCTCTCTCTGACTCTGTGTCTGTCTCTCTGTCTCTGTCTGTCTCTCTCTCTCTCTCTCTCTCTCCTCCCCCCCTTCTCTCTCCATTGTGTTTGGTTTGTGAAGGCTGATGATTTCTGGGCATGAGGTCTTCCTTGGAGTATGGTCCATATATCCAGTGTCATACCATTAAAACAAAACAAAACAAAACAAAACAAAACAAAACAAAACAAAACAAAAACCTGACTTTTCCTCTCCCAGTAGCAGCAACAAGTCCTCAGCAAGTTGTCAGCAAGGGATGGGACCCTCACACCTATCTCTTCTCCATCATGTCATGGTTTTGTCTTGTTTGAGTTTGTGCTGGATCCTTTGTAAGCCATCACAATGACTGTGAGTTCTATATGCTCATGCCCTGTTCTGTCACAACCCCCTATAGGGATCCATCCTTACAATCTTTTTGGCTCCTCTTCAGGGGATGCCCCTGTACCTTGAGGGGAGGAGTCACTCTTAATGTAAATCACAAAGTCATTTAACCAAACCAGAAAGGTCCCAAGACCTTGCCTTGCTCAGTGGTGGCTCTCGATTGCATACGTCTATGCATGGTAGTGCACAGGACAGAACCATTTTCTTTCCATATAAATAGTTTCCTTCCAAAATTCACACTGGATTAATTCCCACTGTTAGGTGTTAAAAGTAGGAAAATAATCTATGATGTCCAGTGAATTACATTCTGCATTATTTGCCATATGAATTGGTCTCAGGCATACACTATACAGATGCTTGGCGCTCAATGTAATTACCCTTTGATTTCTTACAGCTGTTCATCTCGCTTTGAAACAGCCTTTTCTGCAGCAAAACAAAATGAAATACTCAACACCTCCCCCCAAAAAACTTGCCAACTACAGTATCTATGGGCTTTTTTAGATGACAATAATCGTCTCTTTTAGCTTGAACAGTCTCTTGTCAAAATTACTAAGTTCCTTTGAGCTCCATTTCTTTCCTTTCCCAAACAGCTAACGCTCTCAAAGGTATTTGGAGAGGAGGGTCCAGGTTCCTCATTTGTGGTCTATGTTTGAAATCATCTTAGCTCTTCAGGGTTGGTACCAAGTAGGGAAGTGCTCACTTGGTGAAATTCTTTTTCTTTGTCATATTTAAACCTTGTGGGGACTCTACTGCAGAGGTCATGGTCCTTCTGGCGAATTCTTGCTGGTCAGCTTTCATCACTATGACACATCCTTTAATCAGCTTATAAAAGAGAGAAGCTTTACTTTGGTTTGCCCATTCCACCGAGTGGACGTGTTTGGTCGGGCCTGGCTCCGAGCCTCTCTGGTTCACATCATTGTGGGATCATATGCTGGAGCAAACCTGACCAGAAAGCAGAGAGAAAGAGGGATATCCCTGGACCCCACAACTCCTTCACACATCCCCAGTGACCTAAGCTCCTCCACAAAGACACAGCTCTTAAAATATCCACCATCTTCCAAGATTGTCACAACAGGAAGTGAGCATTTAACCAGAAAGCTATGGGAGACACTCAATATACAAATTGTGGCAAATTAAATTATTCTGTTTCTGGTTTTAATCATTATTTTGGTAAAATAAACATGATAAAAATTACTGTATATCCCGTTTTAAATGTACAATAAAAGATAAATAGTGTCACAGTGTTTACCTATTTTTACAACCACCATCTGTTGAGTACCACATCTTTCTACCACAGCAGGGAGACGCCATGTTCTTCACTAGTAACCACTCCTCATTTCTTTCTTCTTGACAACTATCAGTGCATTTCTGAATCTACTGATTTCCCTATGCTGAATACTACCTATAAATGCAATATATGGTCTTTTGTGTTTGGCTTCTTTCAACTAACATGTTTCCTACAGTAACATGTACCAGTGCATAAATTTTTTTTTAATGGATGAGCAATACCCCGTTGCACATTTATTTAGAGCATTACCTATTTATGACTTGGTGGAACTGTGACTTGCCTTTACTCTATGGCTATCATAAAGAGAAGCTTTATGTGTATGTTAATATTCTAAGGTTTTCCGTATGCTCATTTTTTCCACCTATAGGGGAAAGGATCAAATTAGATCTTCCACTGTTGTAAAATACACAGCTATATTTCTTACTATCATGGGAATCTCAAGGTGCAATGGACGGTCTTGATCTTGAGAAAGTCACCATTGTGATTCTCCATCTCCCTTAATGTCACAGCAGTCCCAATCTGGCACCCAACTCTTAGAGGATTCCTTGAGTGTGGTCCTCCCTTCTCCCCAGGGGGACTGCTGGCCACCAATCCAAGAGGACAAAGGAAAGAGAGTTGAAGACCAGGGTTCTAACTGCTTGTGAGTACAACAGGAACGACTACCAGGGTCAGATTCAGAGAAGCAGCTCAGTGTTCATTGGGGTAAATCAAGGACTATAAGATTTTGGGGAAGGGGTAGGGATTTCAAGGGTGGGTATGTATCATTGGCTACAGCTTAGGGTACCTAATTTGCATGGAGGGGTTATTGCAGGAATTCGAAGGTGGCTTGCTGTTGGTTCTTAGCAGGAAGGATAGAAAGGAAGCTGAACTTGTAATATAACCAAACCTAAGAGAAATTCCATAGGTAGAAGGGTTGGGGGGAGGGTGGGCTCCCTGGATATGTACAGGAAAAGGAGAAGCCCTGCTGGTAAAGGGGAGCCTGGCACTTTGAAAGACAACAGTTACTAGCTCTATTCTGCTTTTACATTGGTCTTGTTTGGTTTTGATCTGTATTTCCTCACATTCTGCCTTAGCCTTTGGTCCTTAGAGTCCTTCATATCTTATTTGACTTCTGTGCAACTCCCTGTGTCCTTTGTATTCAGGAAGCCAAGACAATGGAAACCTGAATCAGAGGTTATCCTTTTCTGTTCAGTAGAATGACTCTTGGGTGGTGAGGTTTGTCCAACATATTTTCATCTAAAACCTTGTTTCCATTTTCTTTTTAAGCTTCCAGGCTGAATCTGTATCTATCACTCATCAGAAAAATCACACCATTAAAATGGCTGTTTGTTGAAGCTGTTTGGATTCTGGCTGCCTGTGAACCTGGATGTACGCCACCTTTTCCTCAAAAGGGTGAAACTGCTTTTCAGTTTGGATTATTTCTTTTTTAAAATCTAAGCTTGTAAATGGAGTAATAAAACCCATATTTGCAACTTCATTTTAGAGAAATCTAATTTACAATGGTGAAGGACGCGGGGCACGGTCCCTTCTCTTTGAATCAATGTTTCTACACCATATTCTTCACGTTTTCTTAGCTGTTAAAGAGACTGAATCTCCAAAAGGACCATCTCAAAAGCCTTTAATGTAGAAACAAGTTTCATGTGGGTCCAGTGATTTCATCTCCGATATGAGACAAGTTGGAATCAGGCTCTGAGAGGGCCCGAGTGGAGAATTACAGACTTACTAGAAAATCAGCCAGGCAATTAGCAGAAAACATGGATTAAGAGCAAAGAAGCCTTGTGATATTGCTGATGAATTATTTTGGAGTCAAGTAAAATAGGTTTCAGTTAAGATTATGTTTACAGCATCAGTTTTCATCGGCAAGATTGGAAAGTCAAGAAGGAAAGAGGGTTCCGCGGGAAGGCCTGGACCATTTTCACTGTGCACACATGTGTCTTCAGCTGTGTAGCTTGTCCTGATGGAAACCATTTCCTTCCATTTTATAGATATCCTGAGGTTTTGCCAATAGAAAGCACCATCGACTTATAGTCTATTGAGTGGAGACTGATATATGGTAAGTGATTTACAAGACAACTGCGCTGAGGCCAGTCCCTAGAGATACGATACTGTCTCTTCATGGAAACTGGACCCATAAGGAAAAATGAACTCTCATTCTTCCAGTGGTCAGCTCCTGCAGTCAGTCCCCTAGAGCGGATGGGATCAGAGGACGGATCCTGCTGCCTTTTGACTACATTTATAATCTTCGATGGCTAATTCTTATGTCTTACATATTAAGAGGGACATATTGCAACATTTTACTTTTTCCCCCTTGGGATTTTTGCCTTCATCAAAGAAGTGAAAATATGACGTGCTGAAATAAAACCTGTGCTAGAAGGAATCTGCCTATCCCCTGACATTTCTTCGTTAAGTATTTATGATTCTTCTATTTTTCTAAATTACAGTGATGGATGAATCTTGCAAAGTGAAAATTGAATATTAAAATGTTGTGATGAATTATAAATATAGAAATATTTCATTCCCTCATCTCAATACTTTGCATTAAATATGAGTGTTGTATTTCTTTCAAGTGATGGAGTTAATTTTATCTGAGAAAATAATAAAGTGATCATTCATTTTTTGAAAGGCTTTTTTTTTCCTGGAAAAGTATACACTCATTTCCTTCTTGCTTTTTCATACATATGTAACCCACTCTTGAAGGAGCCAAGAAAGAAAATACTTTACACATGTTATAAACCCCACCGAGTGGAAAAGAACTCAAAGCAAATGTTGACATCAGGACATGACCTGCCATATTACTTAGTGAGGAGAAACTTTAAATTGGCTCCTTATGGACCGAGCAGCACCCCCAGTGATGAATGGCATGTGTCTTGGTCTTTGGGAAAGCTTGAACTCTGTAGTAGACCTTGGAAAACTGGATAAGAAGCCATTTTCCATTTATTCATGACTGCTGAAGGATTTGGGTGTGCCTGTGTGTATGCAAACAGCAAGGAAGAGGGGTGCATAGGAGAAAAAGAGAACACTTGTCAAAAATCAGCCTGTGACAAAGAAGGGCAATAAAATACAACGGCAATGGAATCATCATATTAAAAATGTGGGCATCCAGTCGGTCAGATTGTTCAGTGTAGGAAAGTACTTCCAGCACATACCTGATAATCCAAGTTAGTGCCTCTGAACTACTCTATAGAAAGCCATATGGACAGACTTGTGTCTGTGCTCCCAGCACTCCCCACAATGAGATGGGAAGTAGAGACAAGATACTCCAAAGGAAGCTCACAAGCTGACTAGTCTAGAGTACGAAGCACAGCGGAGAATATGAGGGATCCTGACTCAACAAAGTTTGGAAAGAAGAGTACCCCACTCTGAGAGTTGTTCTCTGCCTCCACATGGATGTGCCTATACACACACACATGGGGATGAATGTGTACATGAACAGTTACAGTAAAATAATAATAATAATATAATAATAATAATAATAATAACCCATCAAGAACCATCATGTTAACTTAAGTACATTTAAACTGGAAGCAACATTCCATGCACTACATAAGGTAGTCAGACACTTGGAAAACCAGCTTATCTTTCCTCTGAACTCCTTGCAGAAGAGCTTAAGAGTTCACAATGTTGATAGTCTGGCAGCAACCTCTCATGGTTAACATCTCTTACAACAAACAGCGGAACAACTATTTGTGTTGCCTAGTTTTTTTGTCAATTTGACACAAACTATAATCATTTGTCAAGATGGAATCTCAACTGAGAAGTGACTTCTAACAGACTGACCTGTGAACAAGTTTGTGGGCCATTTTTCTTTATTGCTATCAGTAGAAGAAGGCACAGTCTACTATGGGTGGTACCACGCCTAGGCGGGCAGACTGGGGCTGTATGAGAAAGTCTCTGAGCAAGTGAGAGGAGGCAAATCAGCCTGCAGTGTTCCTGATCTCCGCTTCATGTCTCTGCCTCCAGTTCCTGCCTTGGGTTGCCTTGATAATGGGTTTAACCTGTAAGCCAAGTCTTTCTTCCAACTAACTCTTTCATACACCAAGTTGTTTTCAGTCAATGCTGTGTCACAAAAAAAAATGGAAAAAACAAATTTAGTAAGATAGGCATAGTTGCAACGTGTTTTTCAACCAGTTTCTTGTGTCACTTCTGTCCCTTCACACATTAAATTACAGCATTAAGAATCCTACTACCTACCAGCTGCCTGTTGGAGCTACCAGTGCTCCATCGACTTGGGCAGAACGGTGTGTTATGGAACGCCTAGTTTTCATCCTGGATGTGAACGTCCACTGATAATCATGCCTATTTCCCTACTGACACATGAAGCCATATCCTTATCTTATACGCTTACTGGTCTGTTTGGATGAAGGTTATATCCAAGTGCACCAATCAGATGTTTATTTCTTCCTACTTTGAGGGGATTCTTGATATGTACCTGCACCCCTTTCCAAATTTGTAAATATTATGATTACATAATTTTATTTTCCACTTGATAAATATCTAATCTGTCTGTCTGTCTGTCTGCCTGCCTGTCTGTCTGTCTGTCTGTTTAATCTATCTATCTGTCTATCTTATCTGTCTATCTATCTGCCTATCTTATCTGTCTATCTATCTATATATCTATCTGTCTATCTACCTATCTTATCTATCTATCTGTCAATCCATCCATCCATCCATCCATCCATCCATCATCCATCCACCCACCCACCTATCTAATCTATCTATCTACCTATCTATCGACCTATCTATATATATATCTATCTACCTACCCTATCTATCTACCTACCTACCTATCTATCATCTATTCTATTTATCTGCCTATCTATGAATTACCTATCATGATATAACCTACTTTCCTTCCGTCTCTCACATTTTTTTAAATGGAGAAACTGCTCTGTCCATCTAAAGAACGGCCTCAGTCTGACAGTCACATGGCAGAATTCTATTGTTAATGTGGACACTCATGTGCTACCGGTCTCTATGACCAAAGCCTCATGGCTGATGTTACTGAAAGCAATTTGGCTTTTTCTATGTAAGAAAGTTCAACTGACTAGGGCAATGGTTGCTTAAAACTATCCTGTCATCCAGAGCTCCTTAGCCCAGATTGATCATAAATCATACAATGAGAGCATATGTTTCCCTGACCAGTTTGCCTCATCTTTATGTAAATCCCATAATATTTCACTTGCTGGTTTAGTACTATATCAGATTCTCATCTCTGATGAACATATTTCCCTCACAGTTTTTGTTCAACAGAATGTGGGAGCAATGTCATGTCTTATTGAGTGTTTTGATTCCTCTCCACCAATTTCTAAGGTTTCTTTTTTTTTAAGATTTATGTATTTATTTATTTATTATATGTAAGTACATTGTAAACTGTCTTCAGTCACTCCAGAAGAGGGCGTCAGATCTCATTACAGATGGTCTGTGAGCCCACCATGTGGTTGCTGAGATTTGAACTCAGGACCTTCAGAAGAGTAGTCAGTACTCTTAACCACGGAGCCATTTCCCTAGCCCCATTTCTAAGGCTTTATTCTCTTATTTATTTATTTGAAATAGCTGCCCAGATAGCCCAATGCTGGGCCTCAAATTCAGTATATAGCAGAGGCTGACCTTGAACTCCTGAGGCTCTTGCCTCTATCCTTCAGGTTCAAGAATTATAGACATGCTCCATCATGCCAAATTTCACTTTTGGTCACTCTTAACATGGTATTCTTGTATACATTTTCAATGATACACATATGAAATTCTCTTCTGAGTGGATAATTCTTTTTATTTTCTTGCTTTTAGATAGTAAATATACTTAGGAATAATACTGATTTGTACACGTGTACATGTTCTAATTAATGAATATAGTAATAGTTTACATTATACAGTATATCATATATTATATATCATACATCACATATCACATACCACATATCATATATCAATCACATATCATATATTATATATTATGTATGCATGTATTATATATATTCTTTTATTTTTCTAAATTTTCCATGTGGAGATAATTCACAGATTTCACTAAATTTAATACATTCATTGTGAATTAATTTTTCACACTTTGCCAGCATCTTACATACACACACAGAGAGAGATGAGAGAGCAGAGAGAGAGAGAGAGAGAGAGAGAGAGAGAGGAGGAGAAAGAGAGAGGAGAGAAGAGAGGGGGGAGAGAGAGAGGAGAGAGAGAGAAGACAGTTATATATAGCCTTTATCATGTATTATCTATTTTATCTATGGACACATTCAGCTACTATCTATCTGTAAGGTACCTATCATCTATCTATCATCCATCGACCTAATCTATTTATCTGTCTATGAGTTATCTATCATGTTCTATCTAATTTCCTTCCCTCTCTCCATCATCTCTTGGCTTATCTAACCTTTCCATTACACAAATCTGAAGGTGTAAGTTTGTCATCTGTAGATGGGAATTAAGTTTGATCATTTGAAGACCATCATTGTTCACAATAAAATGACCATTAATTCCTCATTGTCATTTATATCTCTTTAATTCATAGCTCAGAATGTGTGAGACGAGATAACTTTAAAGCTGAAAAAAGGCTCCATCCTCTTTAACTATCTATCCAATAATTTAAGGAACCATTTGAGATACAAGTGTGGATTAATATAAGCTTGTATCAGAACAAAACAACCTTTCTCCTCTTCATTTATTTTTTGTTATTACTGGCATGTGAATTATCATTTTATCCCATGTCAATGCCTGCTTCTACTAATTCTGAGGAATAAATTTTCTCTTATAGAGACAGTAGGAGAGCCTCCTGGAATTGTCTTTGTTAACATCTTGACACACCCTCTTCTAACTTGTGGGCACTGCTTTTAATTTTCGACATAGCAGGAGTGTTCCAGACTCATCTTTGACTGTAATGGCTATGAAATTAGCCAGGTCTTCAAAGAGCCTCATGTCCTTTTGATTTGCTAAATTCACATCTCCACTTCAACATTCATTACAGATTCTTCTGGATCTTTATTCTTCATCAGGCCATCTGCAAATAATGGAAATTTCCTTTATTCCCCTTCAAGATTTTCATCGTCCATTTTTCCTGCATTCCAGCATTTGGAAGAGTTTCCAAGATGGCATTAAATAAAAAAGGAATAATGAACATCTCTGTTTCGCATATGATTTCAGAGAAACATAATCCACACTTGGCCGTGAGGATGTTTGCATTGTATGTATACAGATGTCTTTTAAAATTAAGGAACTGCTATTTTGGTTCTACTTGTCAAGTTTTATTATTATTATTATTATTATTATTATTATTATTATTACTATTACTACTACTACTATTACTATTGCTAGATGGAGCAGTGTACTCCTGGACAGATCATGCCAAGTCAGCACAGATCTCACGTGAGAGGCCTTTATTGACAGAGGCACCCCTGATGAGGGGGAGGTGAGGGGAAGAAATGAGGAAGAGAGAAAGATCTATGGGTCAGGGTCTGCGTCTTTTATCCAGCATGACGTAGGAAATGCAGGTGAAACATGTGTAAGGAGTGTGCGATGGGTACCATGGCAACAGACACAGGTTGGTGACTGTTGCCCAGGGATGACTTGGTCTCTGGGTTCAGAAACTGACTGTTAACAGCTTCTGGCTCTCTGTGGATGGTTCTGATGCTAACAATTATTATTATTATTATTATTGTTATTGTTATTATTATTATTATTACTGCTTCTACTACGACTACTACTATTGTTTATTACTATAAATGTTGAAATGATGCTATTCTAATGTGGCTTTCTTTAACAATTTTTCAACAGTTTGTAGTTTAAAGCAGGGTAGATTTAGCATCTCACAGGGTTGTGGGTCAGAAGTCTAAATCAAGCCATTAAAGATATGTACTCCTTCTGGAGGATCTATGGAGTATGCTTCTTCCCTTATCCCATGTACAAGAGATTACTAACATGCCTTAGCTTGTAACCAAGTCTCTCCAAGCTGCATCTTTATTGTCATATCCTGACATTGACACTCCTATCTTCTTCATATAAAGACCATTGACCCAATCATGATGCTAAAGGATAATGTGCCACCTTTTAGATTCATAATCTTATCATCTCTTCAAGATCCTCTAGCTACATAATGGATCATATTCATAGGCTATTGGATAACTACACACATTATTCATAGGGTGTCATTTAGCCTATCACAGAAAGAAAACATTATAAAAACCAGTTGTCGACACCTATTGAGATGCTCACAGATCATCTCTATTCTCTGTAAACAGAAACTTCATATTTAACGTCTCATGTTTATTTCTGAAGCTATTGCAGCCCGTGTGAACACTGAGAGATTTCACTTCTTGACCTCACATGGAGGTTGCATTCTGAGAAACACATTATAAATGGAAAACATTGTAGGTCAAGGTGCATTTAATGTCCTCAGTACAGTCCACATGAACTACACTACCCTACAATAGGGGGAAATGATGTGACACGTATCCTTCCTATTTTATGATAGCACATAAATATACAATTTATTATATATCTGTATGCGCTGTGTGCTTGCCACACAATATTGTAAGATTGTCTTGTGTGGTTGATGGGGTATCAGAAAGGATAGAGTTTTGTTTTCTCATATCTTAGGAAAGAATTACAGTTCAAAATATGATTTAGTCCCTTCCCCACTCCTCATCCCATACTTCCCTTCCTCCCTCCTTCCCTCCCTCCCTTTCTTATTTTCTTTAGATAGGCTCTTAAACTGTAGCCCAGGCTGGTCGGGCTTGTCTCCATCTCACTCTCATGTTCCTACCTCAGCCTCCCTGATTTTGCATCACAGACATGAGTCTCCAAACCCAGCTGCAAATCTGTCTCTGCTCTGTTCCTTTCGTACTTTTGCTCTATCGTGAAATTAAATGGCTGTAAGCCGAATGATTGTACAGCTGGGACTGTTGGTATTTGGGGATCTATTAGTCTAAGTATATGGACCTGTGATTTATCTATCCATGCATTTATCTATCTATCTATCTATCTATCTATCTATCTATCTATCTATCTATCTATCATCTATCTATCTATCTATCTGGCTCTTGCGATATTCTCAACTAATGAGTTGAAAAGTGTTTTTTTTTCTTTCTACCAGGCTCATTAAAATTCTTATTTTGTAGTCTTTATTTCCTCACACTTACATTTTTATCAGTTCTTTGATAATTTTATACAATCTGTTTGACCATATTCATCACCTGCCCCAACTCTTTTCAGAACCATCCACTTCCCTATTCATCCAACTTTGTGTTCTTGTTTTGTTTTTTAAAGCTCTTCACCTGAAATGTATAATGTTCATATATTCTTATATATGTGGTCTTTCACTAGAGTGTGGTTAACTTTCCAGGGGGGATATACTCTTTAAAAACAGGGCTGACTCTCCCTGTCCTAGCAACTATTAGGTACCAGTAGCTCCTTTGCTAGAGAAGACTTCATGGCCACCTCCCTCCTCCAAGCTGGAATTAGGTCTGGCTTGAGCTTGTGCATGGATTTTGTGCATGCAACTGCTCCGAGTTCACACACACACACACACACACACACACACACACACACACACACACACACACACACGCGCGCGCGCGCACACACACCTGCCCTGTTGTGTCTGTTTCCTTGTAGGCATTCACCACCTCTGGCTACTACAATCCTCCTGTCCCCTCACCCGCAGCGATCCTGAGGATTCCTATGGACTGAGTTTGCTCTTTTGTTTCCTAAGGCCTCCAGATGAGTTTTCAGTTCTGAGAAATGGACCCTCTCCTCCAACCTGCACGCTGAATGCCGAACACACACGACTTTACTTCAACATGTGTTTTCACGTGTGGTGCCTTCATTGCCATGACCACCAGCTCAGCAGAGTTAGCAGAGCTTGTTTTCCTCTTTGATTTTTCCTCAGTCCTACAACATGTTCTTTTTATCCAGTTGCGCACATTCCCGTTCACCTTGCTTGAGGTGGTAGATGTGCTATTACCAGCATGGGTTGCTCGAGCTGTTTGCGGGCTACGATCATGTATGCATGTGTGGGTCTATAAACCACCTGTGCTATGCTGTGCTTTTGATTTTGTGTGGACAACCTAACATTACATGCTGTCCCGCTTACCTATAAGCATGTGCCGTTTATTAACCTTGTCATATGACTTTCCAGCTCACGCACAAAATTCTGCACCTGACGGTTGTTTTGTTGGTTTTTGTTGTTTGAATAAAGGCATCTGTAATTTGTTTGCTCATTTTCCTTATGGGAGCTTTGTATTTTATTTCCACTTTGTTATTAGAAGCAGTGCTTTAGTTCACACAGACACACACATATAAATAGTGCTTCAGTACACACACACACACAATTACACATATGTGCACATATATGAGCAGTGCTTCAGTACACACACATGAACAGTGTTTTAATTCTCACATTCACATAAACACACATATTGTGCTCGAGTACACACACACACACGCACACACACACACACACACACACACACAAAGTGGTGCTTCAGCACACACACACACACACACACACACACACAAATCAACAGCGCTGTCATTCACACACTCAGAAATGCACATATATAAACAGTGCTTCAGTATACACACGCATACATATGTATGTAATGCTTCGGTTCACACACCACAAATCAATAACTCTTCAGTTCACACAGGTGCATTGTTTTTTTTTTTCAGTTGTATTGGATATGACCCAACTGTCGAACAAAATATTTGCAGTTGTAGCACTTTACAACTTTTCCCACCAAAGATGGATATCCTAAGTTTCTTCCCATTTTTGCCAATATTTCATATTGTCAGACCTCCTAGGTGTTTGCAACCTTTTACATAAATCGTATTTTTGTGTGGTTCTTGTGCTTGCGCACATGACTGCAGGTGCACATTGAGGCCAGCAGGGGGCGTCAGATCCCCTAAAGCTGAAGTCACAGGCAGCTGTGAGGTACACCTAAGGGGCACTGAGCTCCAGGTCCTCTGCATGGGCAGCACTCACTCTTAACCACTGAGCCATCTCCCCAGCCCATATTTTTGTCTTTGTGTTTTAATTATGTGATTTTGCTAGTAAAGTCTAAGTTAACATGCTTGTAAGTCTTTTCCTCTGTGAACTGCCTGCTCATGTTACGCTCGGGTTTTATTTAGGAACTTTCTGTCGGCACTCATAATTTTTATGCTTTTATGTGTGTTCCTGTCTGATTCTGATTTCAAGGTTATTTTTTGCCTCGTAAAAAAGAAAAGCTGGCAGTTTCCTCCGTTTTTCTGTTTGGGTAAATATTTTGTATTTACTGGCTTTTAAATGTTTAGACAAAATGGGCCCTAAGAGTAGTCATGCCCTGGAATTCATTTTGTTGGAAAATGAGCTAGGAAGTCAATAATTTTGATCCTAGATTAAATTCCTTTAATGGTCATTTGTTACAGTTTCTCGGTTTTGATTTGGCCATTTTCTTTACAAATATTGTATTTCTAGTATCTCCAGGCTAGCTAAGGCTATATGGTGAGACTCTGTCTCAAAAATAAAGTTAATAAATAATAAACTACTAATATTTTATTTCATTAAGTTTTCAATTATCTCTTACTTTTTATTACAATGCTCTTTTATGACCTCAAAAATAAATATATCTGTGATTATATCATGTTTGTTCATAATGTTTTCAACTCCTCTGTCTTTCTTACTCATTCCTTTTGGGAATGTGATTATTTATTAGTTCCTTAAACAAGAATGTTTAGTTTAGTTAATTTGCTTTGCTTTTCTTACTTACTTTGAATTAAATTTTTTCTTGTTTATGAAGATTTCATCTCTCTACTGTTTAAGAGCTTCTTGTTGGTTCTTGCTTGATTTGAAAGCCGAATCCATTACTTTCAAATATTCTTGGTTTTTTTCCCCCTTTTTAATGAAGGCATGCAAGGCTCTAATCTCCTTCTAAGTAAAATGCCAGCTAAACATTTCTTGTCATGACTTAATGCATTTTGTAGCTATTCAGCTCTAAATATTTTTAAATTTCTACAAGCCATTTAGACATGCTTCCTAAATTTCAAACATTCTAATAGAAAGCATCTATTTACTCTTGGATTACTAATTTAATTTTCGAGAGTCAAACAATGTGGAATATATTAATGCAAGTAATGTTTCCTGAGTGTTTGGAATGAAAGTATGTTTTATATTCCTTTGTTGTAAATCCATCCCTCTCTCCATCCCTCTCCCTTCCCTTCATCCTCCTCTTCTCCCTCCATTTCTCCTTTTCCCCTTCTCTCTGCTCCCTCTAACCCCTTCCCTGTCTCTAAAACTTCTTCTGGGTTTGTATTTCATTCAAATTACTCACATCTTAACTGTCTTCCTTCTGCCTGTTAGGCTCGTGCAATTTCTGAGAGGTGAGTGAAACTGTTCCACCATGATCTGCTGTTTGCAAAGTGTGACCTCTCGGTTCTGCTGGAGTTTAACTTAGAATAAGACTCAGTACGGATGCAGGCTAGCTCCCTGTAGTCAAAGATGCAGAGTCATGAATCTGAAGCATGGCTTAAGAATTTTATCCTTTTTTTATTACCCTTTGTTTCAATTTCACTCTCACATAATTATTGGTCTGAACTTTATATCAGAACAGCTTTTTAAGAAAAAAATCTGAATTTTCTTCTCCTATTGTTTGTATGTATGGAGTCCTTCTACCTACCTACCTATCTGTCTGTCTATCTGTCTGTCTATCTGTCTGTCTATCTATCTATCTATCTATCTATCTATCTATCTATCTATCTATCTATCTATCTATCTATCTATCATCTATCTATCTATCACTATCTCTATCTATCTATCTATCTAATCTATCTATTTATCTATCTATCATCTATCTGTCTACTTCCAGTTTGCTAAGGTAATTTTTAACTTGGATTTTGATTAATAAACATAAGAGCAATTATTGTAAGCTTGAACTTTATTGATCTCTTTAGTCTTTTCTTGAAGGTCTGGTCATAATAGAATTTAGTTGGCTTAGAAAATTGCTATATAGTGTTTAGATGTCTTTTCTTGAGCGTCTGCTTGCTCATAATAAAATCTAGCTGCCTTGGAAAAAATGTTATATGTTTAGACCTAGTTGCTCTCATATCTGTAGCTATCCTCCTGCATGTATATCTATCTCCTGAGTGTTGGAAATACATGCATGTGCCACCCAGCCTGAGGGATGTATTTAGATTTATTTTATCATCAGACTTCGTGTTTTCTGTCCATACCATTTCTATTTTTTCTTTCATTAGAACCTATTCTGATTCAAGTTAATAAAATTTTTAATGGTGTCTTATATTTTCCTCTATCGACTTAAAAATCTTCATCATATCAGTAGATATTTTGGATTAAACCAAGCAGTGCAGTTATAAACATTGCCTAACAAGTTCTCAGGCATGTGACATTTTTCTGTCCTGTACAATATAGAACTTATTTTTAAAAATCCTTCTTAAATAAGCTCTCTTATTTTCAATTAAAGTTATAATTTTCGATGTAAAATATGCAAAATACCACATTGTTTTAGCAGTCAATGAACAATTATAGTCAGTGACATTCTGTCAACATCTGAGTTTGTTTCTTCTTCAAAAAAATAGTTATTCTCTGAGCTGAGTGTTTGTATCAACACTCTTACTGGGTATTTGTTCAAAAGTCTCTTTTCTTTCATATTTAAAATTTAGTTGGACATAAAATCTTGCCCAACAGACATTGTGCCCAACACCTCTAATATACAACTGCATGAACTTCTGGGCTGTCTACTGCTAAAGAGAGTTTCCTGGAAATGGAAATTTCTATCATTTTTTTTCCTTCTTCTGTAGTTAATGATTTTCTTGTAGGTTCTAAGATTATTTCAATTATATTTAACACTTCACTTCTGATTTGATTCGTTATCTTGCATGCCACTCAGCATATCTGATTGGGTTTTGCCAGATTTAAAGCCTTCACTGTTCATGACAGGCTGGTATGCTTGAGTCTTGTAGGACTTTCCTTCATCTTTCCATTCTTCCCAGAGCCTCTTCCCAGGTTTCCGTCACAGCTGCTCTTGCTCAATCGGTAGAAACCTTTCCTGGTCTTTGGGATGGGTTCTATATGACGTCATCAGCGGACCCCGCTCACCCATGGATTCTCCTGTAGTGTTGTCTCATCTTTGTGTGTTGTTTCATCGAATTTATACTTTATTGTTTAGTGACTATTTTTTTTAATTTCCAAAATATTGGGGGTCAGTGTGTCTCGTCTCTGAGATGACCTGCTTCCTTTACATACAATTATGCGGAATGGTTTCCAATGATTCTAATCCTTGAATATGAAGTAGTCATTAATGTGAGACCGTGAATTGGGCTGAGTGGATTTTTCTCTGCCTATCATTTAGCTTTTGACTTCTGTTTTGGTTTAGTTTGGTTTTTGGTTATAATTTGTCCTGGTAAGCATTATATCAATGTTTGAATACCCAATATATTTTGCCCCTTATCTCTATGATACAGGTATTTTTAAGGGCCTAGTATAAATTCTGCATTATCTCAGGTGTTTTTGACAATTGGTTACCATTTCATTGAACACTTATGAATACATAAAAATTTACTCCAAGGCCTGACAGGAAGTTTGTTAATTCTCTAAGTAAAGTAGTAGCTAATATCTCTTTGGCAACTGAACAAAAATTGTTTGCTCACAATGAGACAAATTGGAATAAAAATAAGGAGTTGTTACTGCCATTCCCAGCCCTACAGCTGGGAAAGCCAGTCTTGGAATGATATCCAAGACCCTCAAGTTGCCTGCCAAAAGGGATTTGTTGCAAAACAAATAAAAATAAAAATAACATGGTGGATTCCAAGACTCTGATTTAGTATCATTTGATAACATATCTTAAAATAGTGGAATTCCATGGCATATTAATATATTCCACAAGTAAAATAAAAATCCTCTTTAATGAGGAAAGAGAAAAAAATGACTTATTTCTATTGGAAGCTTCCAAACGATATTGACAGTCTTCCTGAAAGGACCAGTCACTGGACACTGAAAACGTTTATTCTGAAATACATTTCAATGTGCAGCATACAAATATGTAGAGAGAACCTCTTGACCTCTTGTGTACTATATGGATGGAGCACCTGTCAATAAAATGTCCATTGGCCTATAAGCTTAGGCAGGAAATAGAAGGCGGGACATCTAGTAGGAAGAGTAAATGCTGGGGTGGAGGTGGGGAGAGAGAGAGAGAGAGAGAGAGAGAGAGAGAGAGAGAGAGAGAGAGAGAGAGAGACTCGGGAGATTTCAACCAGGGGAACTTGGAGGAGGAGGAGGAGGAGGAGGAGGAGGAGGAGGAGGAGGAGGAGGAGGAGAACCTGAACAGAGATAACCAGCCATGTGGCAGAACTTAGATTAGAATAAACAAGATACTAAATTATGACCTAGTCAGAGACCAAGCCTAGCTATGTGATCTAAGCATTTATAAATATATTTGACTCTCACAGTTATTTCAGGGAACTTATGGACAGGTAGGAAAGCTCTCAGTTACACATTTACCTGGAAACATTTTTTGGGTCTATTTTTTTTCTTTTTCTCTTTGCTATGATTTGAGGGGTTGGTTGATTTATGTAGCAAATGTTTAAAATTCAACAGTTTTAATTACAGCATGCGGTCGAGAAGAGCGCGTACACCAGATCACACACTGCTGAATTTTGATGGAACGAACTGTGTTAAGCTGTAAACCCCAAGTCCAACCATATGACACGGCCTTCTGGGGGACTTTAGCTCATTACGTAACCCATTAGCAGCCTGTCATAACTGCTGAGAGGAGTGAAGAGAGAAGGAGATTTGGGGTAGAAGCTTCTCTCCGTATGTCATGAGGGTAGGATGCTCAAGCTTGGATGGAGAGAAATCAGTCTGCTAAGGAGAGCTACTTCACAGGGTGATGATAATGGACCCTGAAGTGCTAGCCTGCGTTTTTATGGATGTCTATTCGAACCAGTTAATTAGGCTAGATGATGCAAAGGACCCTGCTTCGTAAGAGGCGGTCTATGTGCCATTTCCCTATTTTTATCCAAAATGATGATGAACCTGAATTACAAAGAGTTTTAAACAGCACTGGTCAGCAGTTTCGATAATTACAAGACTGCAGCAATAATTCTTTTTTTTTTTTTAAAAATTGGAATGTTCAAGAGTCCCCAGTCTGTGTATGCTGGTTGTATTTTTAGTCATAGAATCAAATGTGCATCGCACCATGCTCTAATGAGCTTCAGTTGCATTGTTAAGCATCTATATCTGCAGCCTTGTATACCTTTAATACTCTCTATTTCTTTTTGTATTTTTTAAACTAATATTTGTGTGTGCTATGTCTTTCTCACTGTCTATCATCTCTGGCTAACTTCCTGACTCCTCTAATGTATTTTCCAGAAATGTACATCTTATTTCATTTCGATTGTCTGATACGGGGTCTCATATAGCCCAGGCCAGCCTCAGACTCCCTGTATCTGAGGCTGATCTTGAACTTCTGATCCCCCTGCCTCCATCTCCTTAGATCTGGGAGCACAGCCACACACTACGATACCCACATGGGATTTGAAGTCACCTCTGAGAAACCCTTAACAAGCACCCTCCTGGTTTGCAGTTTCAAAATCAGTAAATTTAAAAATCAGAGGAACATTGCAATGTAGGCTGAGATTGAGTTTTTTAGCCTTGAGAAGTACTATCCTTTCTGGTCGTCTCTTGGACACAGAAAACAGCCAGGCCCTAATAATAAAAATCTAAAACTGTTAAAACACACTCCCAAGGTCATTGACTTAACATTTATGCTTTCTGGTTATAATCTGTAATAATCAATTGAAAAGATGTTTGTAGCAAGTTTCATTAATTCTGATGTTGAACTACAAGCAGTTTGCTAATTAATTAATTTCCTTTGAATGCATTTGCTTGCTGTTTTCCCCATTTATCCCCAGGCATCTGGATAACATAAAAGAAGAAATGCCTCCAGATCTATAAAAATCATTTATTTAGTTCTTAGTAATTTAACACACACTGTAGCTTCCTGGACTCTCTAAGAGATTTCACTTATCTTAGTAGACAACTTCTCAGGAAGAGAAGCCATGTTTAGGGAGTCTACCTCCAGATTTCTCTCTTAATTGTCCCACTAGCTGCATCTCTCATGACATGTTGTCTTGAGCTTATATCCTAACAGCCCAAGATCACATGCTGCGTACCAAATATTTGATGTCTATGTAGAAATAGCTCTTCTTCCCACACATGACCCCTTATCTCTTAGCCATGTCAACACTGGTACATCTTCAGTATTTTTAAAATGTTTTAGTGTTTATAACTTTTCTTTTCCTCTTGATGAGCCTACTTGTCATCTAAAACTTACCTAGAAAGTCCCTGTTGGACTCTATGAGTTGATGGTCATTTTTAGGGGTCTTTCATAGCATTCCAGGCAGAGAAACCAGAATCTTCCGAAGTTTCCCTGCTGGATCCTCCTTGGGCAGTTTCTCCTTGCTGGAAGGGAACATCTTCTTTTGTTCTTTCTTTGTTAAACTTATGTGAAAGTATAGTGCTCGTAGGTGACACATGATGTGGGTTGGGTTTATGAGTGCCATCTGCATTACTTAAACACTAACATGATTTTAAGTTCCTGTGTAAACTCTGCTTAAGGGCTAAAGAATCAGCCACTGGAAAGCAAGGATGGTTTGAAGGCTTGGAGACAGAGATGTTTGAGATGTGACTGTGGGATTATCGCTGCATCTCTGGCCTCAGAGAGGCATCTGAGAGCTCCGAGTCAATGCATTTGTCAATAGAGTATGGTTCGTCACTGACACAACAAGTGGACTAAAGTCTGCTTTGTCCTTTATTTTATTTTTATAGTAAGCAAAGGTTTGTATTGAATAGAATTAGATATAATCATACAATAACCTCCTGCAAACAGGCAAAGAACTTTTGTTTGGACTCCCCCCATGCGTTAAAACTATCATGTGCCATCAAACTAATGAACTGGTACGAAAGCTGTCACGGTGCTACATGATGGAATATTAGTCAGCAAAGAAAGGCAAAAGCAGGAGAAACTTGCAATTTAGACAAACCTTTGCTGAGTCATTGAAATGGAAGAAAGCAGGAGCTTGAAGATTGTGCTTTCTATTATCCCATTTATATAAAGAGCCAAGAAAGAGACCTATTGTCACCAGGGCCTAATGGCACTGAGTACAAATACATGGACAGTGATCTTAGATAAGACCATTGTTATGCATCTTGGCTGTGGTGGTATTTTTAAGTATAACTGAAAAAAATAATTCTTTGCATATATCGTAGAAGAGTATGGTGTATATAAACTAGTTATCAACAAAACTATTTAACTGGAACACATGACAGTTTGTTCTTTGTTTTAAACAGGAAAGACTTACTTTTTAGAGACTGTGAGCAGTAAGTACAGGTGTTTGCTACTGAGGCCACAGAAGGTAAGATTGTTGTCAGGAGGGAAGACGTCACAGCTATGCGGAGGGAAAATAATAGGAAGGGTGAATGAAAATGAGAGTTTCTGCTTTCTTTATACCACGCTGGCTTCACGGCCTTCATGGTTCTCGGCTGTGACCCCACCCTGGGGATGTGCTGGTTCGTCCAAGCATGTCTTGCAACAGGATCTCCTGTCACTTGGCCAAACAGACAGACCATAGAATTGGTTAAATTTTCAAAAAATAGTAGTAAATAGTCAAGATTTACTTGACTAAAAAAGAGATTTTTCCCCCCAAATTTATTATTTATTGAAAAGCATCCTTGGAAATACCAGATTCTAAACTCTCTCTCTCTCTCTCTCTCTCTCTCTCTCTCTCTCTCTCTCTCTCTCTCTCTCTCTCTCTCTCTCTCTCTCTCTCTATATTTCCTAAGGTAAGCATTTGAGTTTCCTTAAATTTAAATGTAATTATTTTGCATGCATTTATTGAAATTTATTTGTCAAGGATTTATTTCTTATTAATCTTAGCCTTTATTAAGCTCTGGCAACAGCAAAAAGCAGCATTAATAAATGTTCTACACCTTTACCTTTGATATGGTTATTTCTCGTTCCTACATCAAAGAGTAATTTGTTAATTACTATCACTACAATCTCTGTATTTTTCTGACTTAGAAGTTCCATTTGTTTGCTAAGAATTTATTTATAGATAAGTGATCTTTTGCCACTGATTGTGTTTTCATCAGAGAAAAAAAGATATGTTGACCCAAACTGATTGCAGAAAACCAAGAACATTCATCAAACATAAAAACAAAACAAAACAAAACAAAAAACCCAAAAAAACCCTTTTCTCTTCCAAATCTTTGATCTTAATGGATTATACCTTAATTATTAGTTTTTAACTTTTGTTTATTTTAGTGTGTGTACATGTGTGCACCAACATGCCACAGTTCACACGTGGTTGTCAGAGCCCACATATGGAGTCCCTTTTTTCCTACAGGTGGTCCTGAGAGGTCCCGGGTCAGGAAATCTTTCCTTGGAAAGTCAAAGTTTCAAAGGGTTTTAGGGCTTTTCCTACTGTGATGGTTTGTCTATGCTTAGCCCAGGGAGTGGCACTATTAGAAGGTGTGGCCTTATTGGAGTGGGTGTGTCCTTGTTGGAGTAGTTGTGTCACCGTGGGTATGGGCTTTAAGACCCTCATCCTAGCTGCCTGGAAGTCAGTCTTCCACTAGCAGCCTTCAGATAAAGATGTAGAACTTGGCTCCTCCTGCACCATGCCTGCCTGGATACTGCCATGTTCCCACCTTGATGATAATGGACTGAACCTCTGAGCCTGTAAGCCAGCCCCAATTAAATGTTGTCCTTTATAAGACTTGCCTTGGTCATAGTGTTTGTTCACAGCAGTAAACCTCTAGCTAAGACACATACCTGCAGCTTTAGACCCTATGCAAATTCAGAAGTGCAGCAGAACCTTGGCACCAGCGACCTTGGAATCTCTCCACACCTGTGGAGAAGTATGCTGCTCAGTGGGGCCTCACGGGGACGGTAGAGTGGGGATCCACGAAGGTGATTCCTCCCTCAGGATAGCCTATTAATATACCAAACCTTGGCTCCCATTTCTAAATGTTTTGTTTGTTTATTTATTTATTTATTTATTTATTTATTTATTTTTTGGTGTGTGGATGTGTTTGTTTGTTTATTTATTTGGTGTGGATGTGTGTGGGCCCCAGAATGCCACTACACACACGTAAGGATCAGAAGACACTTTGCAGACATTGGATCTCTTCTTCCTTGCCTGGGTTCCAAGTCCTGACCTCAGTCGGTCGACCTTCACCGAAAGTATCTATATCTTCTGCTTCATCTCAACAGCCCTCCTCCTTTTCTTGTATTTGATTCTCTCCCATTCTTTTTCACTGGGCAGGTCAGTGTTTCCTGATCCTTCGTCCATAAAAGAATGAAGCTTTTTCACAACCAACCTGCTAAATCTATTGGGAGAGAGGAAAAAAAGAATCTGATTCCTAAAGTCCAGTTGGCTACAAACAGAGAGTGTGCAGGTGAGGCAGCCACTGGTTCTTACAGTAGATGGATTGTGTCAGCTGGTCAGATGCCCTTGTACTAAAAGTGGAAGGCCACTGCAAATGAAGATAGCTAAGAAGGGGCGAGGATGGATCGTAACTCAGAAATGCTATTCCAAATCTTGTCTTCTGGAACTTTCCTGTGCATACTCTTGAAGGGATTACCCATAAATCTTATCAATACCTTTGATGGCATCATTTGGGCTTATTGGGTTATAATAGTAATAGTAATAGTAGTAGTAGTAGTAGTAATTGTTGTTGTTATAGTAATATTAATAATGATAATGATGATCATGGTGATGATGATGATGATGATGATGACAGAAATACTAATGTTTAGGGGGAGTAAAGGCAAAGAATGGTGGAGGAAGGGGCCTCTAACTACCATGCTGCTGTGGAAGGGAACGACTTGCTTTCATTCTCTATTTCCAGGCCTGACCCAGTGAGCCTGGGGCGTAATGAAGCATCTGCTTCTATTGGACACCAGACAGTGAATCCAGGACAGCATCAAGGGCATTGGTCTGGCCTAATTCTGCCACAGAAGAGCACAGGCTTGCTCTCTAAAATACGTATTTTTATCCAATTTAATTCAACTCTTTCTTTCTTTCTGGGTAAAGGGATGGAAGTGTTTCCGGGTTGTTATTGCTTTATTTTTCTTTTAAATGAAATTTCCTTTTCCTTCCTGCACACTATTTAGTATCATTGTGGCCATGTCCCCACCCGCTTCTGACCCCCATCTTCATGTCTTCACGGACATGCATCTTCACTAGGGAAAGAGTCCATGTCGGAAAGGTGGATGGGTCGACACCATATAATGGGAGAAGAGAATTGCCCTTTTACTAAGAGATGTAATAGCAGAAACAGCCATCACTGTGGAAACTGCCATAATTCTGGTAAGGCTCATTTTTTATTGATGATGGATAAAATTCTCCTAATACAGTCACACAGTAACATGCTGGGATATATAGCTCCAGGCTGCCCCTGGGGCAGGGCTTTATTTATGCATCCCAACTTTCGATATTTGTAATGATAGCAATGATAATGATAAATATCG